>JAPVLO010001247.1:0-127659 GCA_027257055.1 Cephalopachus bancanus | reverse complement strand
TAAATATTTACTGATTTTAAGTAAAAGATGAAATTCTTATTCTAAGACAGGACCTTTCCTAGTTCCAGCTACTTGGAAGGCTGAGGCGGAAGGATCGCCAGAGCTCAGCAGGTCGAGGCTGCGGTGGCCGGGAGCGGCCACTGCACTCCAGTCTGGGAGACAGAGTGAGACTCCAACTCAAAAAAAAAAAAAGAGAAAGATTATCTTGGATTATCAAAGTGGATCCATTGTAACCACAAGAGTCCTCATAGGTGGAAGAGGGAGGCTGAAGAGTCAATATCAGAGTGATGCAACGTGAGAGATGTTCAATCAGTCACTGCTGGTTTTGAAGACGAAAGGGGGCCACAAGCCAAGTTTTACCTATGACTATCTATTCAGAGGTTCTTGAGGTCAGGGATCCTGTGTGTAGCCAGTGAGTCACTAGCAGCTAAAAAAGGAAAAGTGTTCTCTCCCTTAGCGCCTCCAAAGAGAAACGCAGATATCTACTGATATCTTGATTTTAGCCCAATAAAACTCACATCAGACTTCTAACCTACAGAACTGTAAGATAATAGGTCTTTTTTGTTTTAAGCTACTAGGTTTGTGGTAATTTGTTATGGCACTCACAGAAAAATAATACTAGGTACATAATCAAAACGAGTTTATGGGTCACTCTCCTGTGTTATAAAGTGTACAGATCTAAGACAGACTTTAAGCTTTGACTCTTTCAAAGCAAGCATAAGGAAAATATCATTTATATGTTTCCTTGATGATATTCACATGTAATTAGTCAAATATTTATCGAGGTCACAGTTCTGTATAAACCTCAGGGTTGCTGAGCGCAGAGGTTCATACCTATCATCCCAGCACTTTGGGAGGAAGAGGTGAGAGAACTGACTGAGCCCACAGCTTCTAGACCAGCCTAGGCAATATGGAAAGACCTCGTCTCTACAAAAAAGCAAACAGAAAATTAGCTGGGCACGGTGGTGCACGCCTGTAGTTCCAGCTACTAGAAAGGCTGAAGTAGAAGGACTACCTGAACCCAGCAGCAGATAGAGGCTGCGATGGCCATGAGTGCTGCCACTGCACTCCAGCCTGGGCGATAGAGTGAGACACTGACTCAAAAACAAAACAAAACAAAAAATCCAAAACTCAAGGTTAGACATTAAAGCTTAAATGTTGTCCCTCAAAGAAAAAAAAATGTTGTCCCACCTCCAAAGTTTATTACCTAAACAAAGAAGTAAAGGGAGAGGTGTGACAGCAGTCTAAATACATCTAGTCCTTATTTTGATAATTTTTAAAAAAACAACACTGACACTGACTGGGCACTGTGGCTCACACCTATAATCCCAGCGCTTTGGGAAGTCAAGGCAGTAGAATTGTTTGAGCCCAGAAGTTTGAGACCAACGTAGGCAATATAGTGAGACCTCGTCTCCAAACTTTTTTTTTTTCTGAGTTGGAGTCTCACTCTGTCACCCAGACTAGAGTGCAGTGGCACACTCAAGCCACTCCAGCGTTTACCTGAGCTCCAGCAATCTTTCCGCCTCAGCCTTCCAAGTAACTGGAACTACAGGCACGTGATATCACACCTGGCTAATTTTTTTTTCTTTTATTTATTATAGAGACGAGGTCTCGCCAAATTGCCCGGGCTAGTCTCAAACCAGTGGGCTCAGGCAATCCATTCGCCTCAGTCTCCCAAAGTGCTGGGATTACAGGCCAAGCCACCGAGCCTGGCCTCCATAAAAAATTTTAAAATTAGTTGAGCAAGGCTGGGTGCAGTGGCTCAAGCTTGTAATCCCAGCATTTCGGGAGGCCAAGGTGAGGGAATTGCCTGAACCCATGAGTTCAAGAACAGCGTGGGCAGCATGGACAGACCTCATCTCCACAATAAATCAAAAAATTAGCCAGGTGTGGTAGCGCAACCTGGAGTTCTGGCTACTCGACAGGCTGAGGTGGAAGGATTGCCTAAACTCAGTAGGTCGATGCTGTGGTGAGCTGTAATGGGGCCAACTACACTCCAGCCTGGGTGACAGAGTGAGACTCCAACTCAAAACAAACAAAAAACAATGACACTACTATTACTGTTGTTAGACATGGACCTCCTTAAGACTGAATAACAGCACCTAGCAGAAGAGTTCTGTGGCCACTGTGTCAAAGCTGTTAAGAAAATTATTACTCACTGTTCACCTACAATATACATGGAGACTGTGCTAGATGCTTTATATGTATTACCTGAGATGAAATTACCCCCATTCTATCATCTAGGAAAATGAGGTTCAAAGAATTTAAGTGACTTGAAAAAGGTTGAAGAGGATACCGGAATCTGGATGTTTGGCTCCAACGCCCATGTTTTGCCCTGAGACAATAGGCAAGGAAGAAAAAAGGCCAGTAGTTCAACTTCATTTTTGATTCATAAAAGAAAGAACTGCTTATCTAGCAGTTCTTTACAAGTTCTACAAGTTTTACAAAGTTTTACAAGCTTTTCTATTGCCAACTTTGAGCAATAAGCATATTCATATCATAGACATTATTCTGATCCATACTGGTCTGTCCAGAAAAATGCCTGACTCTAAAGGTTATGATATTACAATTAAGAATCGCTTCTCAGCCGGGCTCAGTGGCTCAGCCAGTAATCCCGCGCCTTTGGGAGGCTGAGGTGAGTGGATTGCCTGAGCCCGCGGGTTCGAGACCCGCCTGGGCAGCAAGATCTCATCTCTACAATAAATCAAAAAATCAGCCGGGCGTGGTAGCGCACGCCTGTAATTCCGGCTACTCGGAAGGCTGAGGCGGAAGGATCGCCGGAGCCCAGCAGGTCGAGGCTGCGGTGGCCAGGAGCGGCCATTGCACTCCAGTCTGGGCGACAGAGTGAGACTCCAACTCAAAAAAAAAAAAAAAAAAAAGAATCGCTTCTCTAGGCTGGGCGCAGTGGCTCATGCCTATAATCCCAGCACTTTGAGAGGCTGAGGTGAGAGGACTGCCTGAGCCCACAGGTTTAAGGTCAGCCTGGGTAATGTGGTAAGCACTCATCTCTACAATAATAAAAAAAAAATTGGCCAGGCATGATGGCACATACCTGTAATTCCAGCTACTGGAAGGCTGAAGTGGAAGGATCACCTGAACCCAGCAAGTCGAGGCTGCAGTGGCTGTGAGCGTGCCACTGCACTCCAGCCTGGGTGACAGAGTAAGACTCCAACTTAAAAAAGAATCACTTCTTGGCCTTTTGGCTAAGATCAAGTATAAGAGGCCTGAATAAACCTATAGTATAATATTAAAACAGCATAATTTTAATATTAACATGCTTTCTAAAAGGCCTACATCTAAAACACTGAAACCCCTCTAAGAAAATAACCACTAAAAAAAAAATAGAAGAAAAGAAACAAAGATTGATGAAACCTACTTAGATTAGCTGACTATTCTTTTTTTAAATGAAGACAGGGTCTTGCTATGTTGTCCAGAGTGATCTTGAACTACTGACCTCAAGCAATCCTTCTGCCTCAGCCTCCCCAAGTGCTGGGATTAAAGGCATGAGCCATCATGCCCAGTTGTAATCCCAAAGTGCTGGAATTACAAGCGTGAACCACCATGCCTGGCTTACAGTCCAATTTTAAGATAGCCAGGCCGGGCTCAGTGTTTCAGCCTGTAATCCCAGCACTTTGAGAGGCCGAGGCAAGTGGATTGCCTCAGCCTGCAGGCTCGAGACCAGCCCAGGCAACTTGGTAAGACCTTGTCTCTACAATAAATTAAAAAATTAGGCCGGGCTTGGTGGCTAAACCTATAATCCCAGCACTTTGGGAGGCCGAGGCAAGTGGATTGCCTGAGCCCATGGGTTCAAGACCAGCCCGGGCAACTTGGTAAGACCTCATCTCTACAATAAATCAAAAAATTAGCCAGGCATGATAGCGCACGCCTATAGTTCCAGCTACTTGGAAGGCTGAAGCGGAAGGATCGCCGGAGCCCAGCGGGTCGAGGCTGCAGTGGCTGTGAGCATGCCACTACACTCCAGCCTGGACGACAGAGTGAGACTCAGATTCAAAAAAAAAAAAAATTAGCTGGGTGGCATAGCACATGCCTATAGTTCTGGCTACTTGGAAGGCTGAGGCGGAATGATCACTGGAGCCCAGCAGGTCGACATGGGTTGGCCATGAGTGTGCCACTGCACTCCAGCCTGGGCAACAGAGTGAGACTCTGACTCAAAAAAGGAAGAAGAAAAAAAAAGATAGCCAAAGACAGAAGAAACATTGCTTAGCAATCACATCATGTCGATATTACTACCCATAATAACAAGAGAACCAGTCAAGTCCATAATCTATTTTACTTTTACTTAATGAAGCAATACAAAGACTTAAAAAGTTATAGTTAGACCTGCTTGCTTGCTTATAAATATTAAAGTAGTTTAACATACAAAAACACCCTAGATTTCTGAGAGGAAAACAAATACCTTCTATCTTGAATAAAAATTGAAATTAAACTAAGAATGAATTCATTCTCTAAGTATTTTCTTTAACAAAAAATGTTTAACTACATTACTCAAAACTTCCATGCAAGCAGCAAAATACCAAGTCTCCTGACAAAGGCAGAACTATTAATATATATACATGCAGTGACTTCAAACATTGCCAAAATGCTTTAAAAAAAAAATCCAGGAAGTTCAAAAGAGAACTAATATCCACAAATCCAAGTATCTAAATTGTCTTCCCAAACCCTGAAAAAGCTTCTTCTTCCTTCCCAAATGTATCTTTTATTCTATGATTACTTATAAACTCACACCAAAATAGCCAAATATAAATATAGACTTCAATTTATGTAAGCACATTTCTGAAACAACACTCTCATAATGATTGATTCTTTCTCCTTCTCCCAAACTGAATGAAGTGTATAAAGCAAAGAAAACTTCAATTCAGGCTGGGTGCAGTGGTTCACACCTGTAATGCTAGCACTTTGGGAGGCTGAGGTAAAGGATTGCTTGAGTCCAGGAGTTCAAGACCAGCCTGGGCAACATAGCAAAACCTCATCTCTACAAAAATAAAAAAATAAGCTGAGCATGCCTCTAGTCCCGTCTACTTGAGAGGCTGAGGCAGAAGGATCACGTGAGCCCAGAAGGCTGAAGCTCCAGTTCCCCTTGATCGCGTCACTGTCCTTCAGCCTGGATGACAAAGTGAGACCTCTGACTCACAAAAAAAAGGAGGAAAAGAAAACGTCAATCTAATGAGCATGTATCAAGCAATACTATGTGCGAGGTTTGTGCTCTTCATAGATAAACAGATAAACAGAACACTTACATAATTTTTTACTGCCTATCACATATTTTCAATAGAGACAGGGCGTCACTATGCTGCCTAGACTGGTCTCAATCTCCTGGTCTCATATGATGCCCCCAACTTGGCCTCCCAAAGCACTGGGATTATAGACATAAGCCACTGTGCCAAGTCAGAATCTTAACTCTTAAATTTTAAGCTATATAGCTTCAATATATGATGCTTCAGATTATTATTATTATTATTAAGTTGGAGTCTCACTCTGTCTCCCAGGCTGGAGTACAGTGGCACGTTCACGAGCACCATAGCCTCGACCTGCTGGGCACAGGTGATCCTTCTGCCTCAGCCTTCCAAGTAACTGGAACTACAGGCATGTGCTACCACGCCAGCCTAATTTTTATTGATTTATTGTAGAGACAAGGTCTTACCAAGTTGCCCAGGCTGGTCTCAAACCCCTGGGCTCAGGTAATCCTCTTGCCTAGGCCTCCCAAAGTACTGGGATTACAGGCTTGAGCCACCACACCCAGCTGCTTCAGATTATTATAATAGTAATAATAGTTCAGATTTAGTTTCTTTGTACTGTGAGAAATTCATTATATTAGCTCATTTAGCTTTCTCATTAGCCTAGTATAGTAGCACTATTATTACTTCTTACTTCACAGATGAGAAAACTGAGGTTACAAGATAACTACCAAGTTTTCCCAATGCACCATAATACAACCATCCCAAATCACTCCTCTGAAATTCAGACTTCTTTATCCCGTTTGATATTCCATTTCCAAAATCGATTCCCCACATCTTCCCCAGTGCAATTACCAGTAATACAATTCTTGCAGTTGTTCGAGTCAAAACCTAGTAGGAATCATCCTTGACTCCTCCTTTCCTTGTGCTAATATCCTATACCCACTCCATTAGGAAACCCTATTCCCTCTTTCAAAAATATTCAGAACTCAACCTCTCCTCTCCATCTTCACTGCTATGTCATGGTCCTAGCCACCATCAGCTCTATGTGGAATAATACAATAGCCTCCTAGCTTAATTTTCATCAGTTACACACTTATATAGCTTCAAATAGGCAAATCATTAAAAATAACAGTCCCCTACTTTGCCCACACCATACTGAGTCTACTCCCCATAGGGAACCACTTTCAACTCTTTAGCTGTCTCTTCTATTTACCTTCATATATATATATTTTTTTGAGTTGGAGTCTCACTCTGTCGCCCAGACTGGAGTGCAGTGGCCGCTCCCGGTCACCACAGCCTCAACCTGCTGGGCTCCGGCAATCCTTCCGCTTCAGCCTTCCGAGTAGCTGGAACTACAGGTGCGCGCTACCACGCCCAGCTAATTTTTGACTTATTGTAGAGATGAGGTCTCGCCAAGTTGCCCAGGTGGGTCTCGAACCCGCGGGCTCAGGCAATCCACTCACCTCAGCCTCCCAAAGGCGCAGGATTACAGGCTGAGCCACCGAGCCCGGCTTTACCTTCATACATTTAACTAACATACGCTGCCTTTTTTTTTTTTTTTTGGTAGAGATGAGGTCTCACAATATTGCCTAGGCTGGTCTCTAACTCCTGGGCTCAAGCAGTCCTCCCACCTCGGTCTCCCAAAATGCTGGGACTACAGGGGTGAGCTACTGTAACCAGTTTCACACTGCTATTTCTGTCCTTATCTAATGACTTTCCAGAGTAGAGGCTGAGGATTCAGCACTCAAACTTCTCCCCTTCCAATATTATTATAGGACAATTTTGGGGAAAACTGATATTGAGGGGAAAAAAAAATCAAGAATCAGCATTTATATTACTATAACTAGTCATAATCACTACTAGGCCAAGTACTATATTATGACTACATTTCATTTCTTCTATAATTTTTTGTGTTTTGCCTTTCATTTCCTTAGTTATTATATGCCTACCACTAATTCTTTCCAAAGCCTCCAAAAGAACTGCAAAATTCTTCTGAATATGAACTTCTGAATATGAATTTTGCTAGACACATAAGGAAATCCATAAATTCTTCCTTTTTTTTTTTTTTGAGTTAGAGTCTCACTCTCTCGCCCAGGTTGGAGTGTAGTGGTACACTCACGGCCACCCCAGTGTCGATCTGCTAGGCTCCAGCAATCCTTCCGCCTCAGCCTTCCAAGTAGCTGGAACTTCAGGCGCGTGCTACTACACCCAGTAATTTTTTATTTATTGTAGAGATGAGGTCTCACCAAGTTGCCTGGGCTGGTCTTGAGCCTGCCGGCCCAGGCAATCCACTCACCTCAGCCTCCCAAAGTGCTGGGATTACATGCTGAGCCACTGAGCCCGGCCTATAAATTCTTTTCTCACACCCCCATCCCCAACATCTCTCCTGGAGCTTGTAATCCTTCTACTCCAATTTGAACTGCCTATTCTCTAGACTGTTGCACAGCATTCTGAGACTTCCTGTTACTTTTCTATTCCTGTTCTTTCTAGATCTCGATGCTTCCTTTTTATTTCGATTTTTTTTTTTTTTATTCAGAGTCTCACTCTGTCCCCTAGGCTAGAGGACAGTGGCATGCTCACTGTCACCGCAGCCTCAACCTGCTGGGCTCAGGCAATCCTTCCGCTTCAGCCTTCCAAGTAGCTGGAACTACAGGTACGTGCCAACATGCCTGGCTAATTTTTTTCTTGATTTATTGTAGAGATGAGAGCTCATCTATATTTTGGTGTTTTGTTTACCCTCTTGTTTAATGGGATACATCCTCCATTAGCTTCATGACAAAGGGTACATGAGAGGCAAATTTTTAAGCACTTGTCTGTCTGTAAATGTCTTCAATCTAGCTTGCGTGCTAGTGTGACTGGATATAGAATTCTAAGTAGGAAATCATCTTCTCTCAGAAAGCATTATCCCAGTCAAGTGCAGTGGTTCATGCCTGTAATACCAACACTTTGGGAGGCTGAGGTGAGAGGGCCACTTGAGGCCAAGAATTTGAGACGAATCTGGGCCACATAGCAAGAACTCATCAATACAAAAAGTAAGAAAAATAGCTGGGTATGATAGTGTATTCCTGTCATCCCAGTTACTCGGGAAGCTGAGGAGGAAAGATTGTCTCAGTAGAGGAGGTCAAGGCTGCAGTGAGCTGTGATCATGCCACTGCAGTCCAGCCTAGGTGACAGAGTGAGACTTCCAACTCAAAAAAGAAAAAAAAAAGCCGGGCTCAGTGGCTCAGCCTGTAATCCCAGCACTTTGGAAGGTCGAGGTGAGTGAACCTCTGGGTTAGAGACCCACCTGGGCAACTTGGTAAGACCTCGTCTCTACAATAAATAAAAAATTAGCCAGGCATGGTAGTGCACGTCTGTTGTTCTGGCTACTTGGAAGGCTGAGGCAGAAGGATCACAGAGCCCAGCAGGTTGCGGCTGTGGTGGCCGGGAGTACGCCACTGCACTCCAGTCTGGGCAACAGAGTGAGATTCCAACTAAAAAAAAAATTTCTTCTGTGTTTACTACTTCACTATCCTCAATGACATAAATATACTGAAGCTTATTCCACATTTTATTGTACAAAATTTTTCTGATTATATGAAATTAGAACTTAGACTTAAATCCTAAGTCATTGGACCTTCTACCTTGGTGAAGGCAGAAAAGAAGTGAAGAAAAAAAATGTTAAGATTCCCCCTTACCAATATGCTAGTGTTACAAAAGGTACTTTGAGAACTCTCTTGACACTCTCTTGCCTAGTTAGCCCTGGGATTACAATGATAAATCAGAGCAATCCACTATAATCTATCATTTTTTAAAATTAAAAATAAGCCGGGCTCGGTGGCTCAGCCTGTAATCCCGCGCCTTTGGGAGGCTGAGGTGAGTGAATTGCCTGAGCCCGCGGGTTCGAGACACGCCTAGGCAACTTGGCGAGACCTCATCTCCACAATAAATCAAAAATCAGCCGGGCGTGGTAGCGCATGCCTGTAATTCCAGCTACTCGGAAGGCTGAGGCGGAAGGATTGCCGGAGCCCAGCAGGTCGAGGCTGTGGTGGCCGGGAGCGGCCACTGCACTCCAGTCTGGGCGACAGAGTAAGACTCCAACTCAAAAAAAAAAAATTAAAAATAGATATAGATGGCTGGGCTCAGTGGCTCAGTCTGTAATTCCAGCACTTTGGAAGGGAGGCCAAGGTGAGTGGATTGCCTGAGCCCGTGGGTTCCAGACCAGCCCGAGTAACTTGGAGAGACCTCATCTCTACAAGAAAATAAAATAAAATAAAATTAGCAGGGCATGGTAGCGCATGCCTGTAGTTCTGGCTACTTGGAAGGCTGAGGCGGAAGGATCGCCAGAGCCAGCAGGTTGATGCTGGGGTGGCAGTGAGTGTGCCATTGCACTCCAACCTGGCAACAGAATGAAATTCCAACTCAAAAAAAAAAATAGACACAGAGAGCCAGATACAGTGGCTTACACCTATAATCTCAGCACTTTGAGAGGCCAAGGCGAGAGGACAATATGGCAAGACCTCATCTCTACAATAAAATTTAAAAATTAGCCGGTCATAGTGGCATATGCCTGTGGTTCCAGTTACTTGAAAGGCTGAGGCACAAGGATCGCCTGAGCCCAGCAGGTCAAGGCTATGATGGCCATGAACATGCCACTGTACCCCAGATTGGATGACATAGTGAAACTCTGAGTAAAAAATAAATAAATTCACGACCCGCCTGGGCAGCGAGACCTCATCTCTACAATAAATCAAAAAATCAGCCGGGCATGGTAGCACGTGCCTGTAATTCCGGCTACTCGGAAGGCTGAGACGGAAGGATCGCCAGAGCCCAGCAGGTCGAGGCTGCGGTGGCCGGCAACGGCCACTGTACTCCAGTCTGGGCAACAGAGTGAGACTCCAACTCAAAATAAGTAAATAAATAAATATTGCCCAGTTATTCTGGCACATACCTGCACCCACTTACCCTTAAGATATTATATTTTGAGCCGGGCACAGTGGCTCATGCCTATAATCCCAGCACTTTGGAAGGTAGAGCTGAGAGGATTGCCTGAGCCCACAGGTTCAAGACCAGCCTGGGCAACTTGGCGAAATGTCATCTCTACAATAAATCAAAAAGTTAGCCAGGCGTGGAACTGGCTTCTTGGAAGGCTGAGATGGAAGGATTGCCTGAGCCCAGCAGGTCGAGGCTGCAGTGGCCATGAGCGTGCCACTGCACTCCAGCCTGGGAAACAGAGTAAGACTCCAACTCAAACAACAACAGCAACAACAAAATAATAAACTATACAGTTAGAGTTGTCTATCAGAAAGAACGGGGGGAAAAAAGAATTTTAAGAAAAGGTGGCAAAGAAATGGAAAAATAATTCACTCCACATAAAGTGAAGAGAACTGAATTACAGTAGATATAAGGGAAGGAACAGATGCAACTCTTTCAAGGTTTAGAATCAAGGCTTAGCCCGCGGGATCGTGACCTGCCTGGGCAACTTGGCGAGACCTCATCTCTACAATAAATCAAAAATTAGTCGGGCATGGTAGCACATGCCTGTAATTCCGGCTACTCGGAAGGCTGAGGCAGAAGGATCGCCGGAGCCCAGCAGGTCGAGGCTGCAGAGCAGCCACTGCACTCCAGTCTGGACGACAGAGTGAGACTCCAACTCAAAAAAAAAAAAAAGGAATCAAGGCTTAGCTTCTTATTAAAAGCACAGAACAAAAATAATAAATAAAGATGACTTTGGAATTTTTCAGGATGGATAACTGGAAAGACAGCTATCCTAATTGCTGAGACCAGGAAAATATTCTGTCATATCCTCACAGCATTAGCTATTGTTAGTCTGTTTCTTTCACGTATAGTTTGCTTCTAAAAGAAGCTGGGAAACAACAGGCCTCTATATTCCTTGTATTTATCTTGATATTACCTAACAGGCATGGACTAAGTAGTTTGAAGTAAATGTTTGGCAAAATTGAAGGAATATTCTCCATTTTAACAAAATGGCAATCATATTGTTGCAAATAAATTCTTCCTTTTTTTTACCACTCAGACCATGCCCTCTCTCTCTTGCTCCCCTGAAAGGGAAGCAGAAATGATCATCAATGGCAGGTGGCAGTTGCAGTGAAGCAACACCAAGAGCTGGCTTCATGCTCGGAAGAGAACACTGCATCTCCTCCTCCTCGTGGTTTCCAGGCTTTACATAATCAGAAAAACTTCTCTAGTAGTGAACTATAGAAATGATCCCTGAAAATATAGTCTTTTTGCAAATAAATTCTTAAGGAGAGTTGAATGATTTTTTTTTCTTGAGTTGGAGTCTCACTCTGTCACCCAGGCTGGAGTGGCACGCTCCCAGCCACCATAGCCTCGACCTGCTGGGTCCCAGCGATCCTTCCACCTCAGCCTTCCAAGTAGCCAGAACTACAGGTGTGCACTACCACACCCGGCTAAGTTTTTCCATTTATTGTAGAGTCGAGATGTTGCCACGTTGCCCAGGCTGGTCTGGAGCTCACAGGGCTCAAGCAATCTACTTGCCTCGGCCTTCCAAAGTGCTGGGATTACAGGCTAAACAATTTTTAATAAAAATTAGTAGATCAGAATGTGAGGGCTGGGCTTGGTGGCTCAGCCTGTAATCCCACGCCTTTGGGAGGCTGAGGTGAGTGGATTGCCTGAGCCCGCGGGTTCGAGACCCGCCTGGGCAGTGAGACCTCATCTCTACAATCAATCAAAAAATCAGTCAGGCGTGGTAGCGCATGCCTGTAATTCCAGCTACTCAGAAGGCTGAGGCGGAAGGATCACCGGAGCCCAGCAGGCGATGCACTCCAGTCTGGGTGACAGAGTGAGACTCCAACTCAAAAAAAAAAAAGAATGTGACCTTAACAAAAAGTAAGCATGAGAATGTAAATGAGGAGTCTAAAAATATTAAATTTCTCATGGCATGAAAAACAACAGAGGTATGAGAACAAATCCTGGTATAGGTCCTCAGGCCATTGGGGAGTAAAAGTGAGCAGAGCATGGAATTGGGTTACAGATCTTGAGCACAAGACTTCCTGGCGTAAATAACCTTATTCACAAGAGGCCCAAACAATCAGTCCCTGCATTCAACAAAGTACTGTATTGTTCCTTTTCTTAAAACTATTAACTTAGAGCTCTGATGAGAAAACAACCAATCTTAACTGGACCCATGTATTAAAAAAAAAACAAAAACATACAAATAGAATTTACACACCTACTGCCTCTATGACTTACCAGACCCATTCTTTTCCTTCCAGATAGAAAGCTTAGGAGGGAGGGAGATAAAAGGAAAAAAGGAAGTAGGGAGGTTGGAGTCAAGAAAAAGAGAAAACTACAAAAGTTCAACTCACTCACTCCTGCAAGGCACACAATAGCTCTGGCAGAAGAGGATCAAGGAATGTCTAGTGGATTAGATGCCTACCATCTGGCAGATCATGCAGATAGTCTTCTTTCCCAAGTAGACTTTTCAAATCCCTAAAGAAATAATTTTCAACGTTTTCTTTCTTGCATTTTTTTTCTTTTAAGCAAGAGATTTCAAAACTCTTATACAGAAGTTCGATATAGGGCAAACCCCTGGGGTCCCCTCCCACTCTGGGAGTTTTTCTGTCCTCTCAATAAAACCTACTTTCTTTAAAAAAAAAAAGAAGAAGTTCGATGTAACACAGATAAGAGTAGAGTTGCTCTGGCTACATTAAGCTGCGAAGGAAATGGAAGCCTTATCTGTTCCTTCCCAACGCCAGTTTCTGAGAAGCCACATTTGTGAAATCCTAGGGTTCCAAGAGATAGAGGCTTCCCAATTTAGATCTAATATCATTTTGGGGGAAAAACTCTGGTTCATACCACAGCCTCAACTTCTGCATCTATGTTAGAGAGCTTATAATATTTGCAGCTTAAGCCAGGCACGGTGGCTCACGCCTATAATCCCAGCAATCTGGGAGGCTGAGGCAAGAAAATTCTTTGAGCCTGCGGGCTCAAGACCAGCCTGGGCAACATGGTAAGACCTCGTCTCTACAGTAAATCAAAAAATTAGCTGGGCATGGTGGCATATGCCTGTAGTTCCAGCTAATTGGAAGGCTGGGGCAGAAGGATCACCTGAACCTAGCAGGTCGAGGCTGCGGTGGCCGTAAGCAGTGTGCCACTGTACTCCAGCCTGAGCAACAGAGTGAGACTCTGACTCAAAAATATAAATATATATATACATGTGTATATATATATACACACACTCACACACACACACACACACATATATATATATTTACAGCTTGAAAACAGACTAAGAGCCATACTAACAAATAGTAGCCAAAAATTTTAAAATCATAGTGTTCACAATAAATTGCTAAGAGAACTAGAAAGCATTTAGAGAATACAAATTCTAAGAACTTTGTGAATAGAACATAGTCGTGCTTACTATGATATTTAAGAAATCCAAGAGAAGTATAATAAATGGTTCTATACCTTTAGTATTCATCTGGGTAACAAAAGGCCTGATTTGAATAATTTTTTCTTTTTTTTTTTTTTGAGTTGTAGTCTCACTGTGTCTCACAGGCTGGAGTGCAATGGCACACTCATGGTCACCACAGGCTCAACATGCTGGGCTCAGGCGATCCTTCAGCCTCAGCCTTCCAAGTAGCTGGAACCACAGATGTGGACCACCACGTCCAGTTAATTTTTTGATTTATTGTAAAGATGAGGTATCGCCATGTTGCCCAGGTTGGTCTCGAACCTGTGGGCTCAGGCAATTCTTTCACCTCTACCTCCCAAAGTGTTGGAATTACAGGCGTGAGCCACCTGGCACGGCCTGATAATTTCCTTTTGTTGTATTCAAAATATGCATTGAAAGTGAAGACACAAAAACATGAAAGATACAAACTATAAGAAACTTCTTTTAAAAAGTAATCTATGCTGGGTGCGATGGCTCTTGCCTATAATTCCAGCACTTTGGGAGGCCAAGGTGAGAGGACTGCCCGAGCCCCGGGGTTTGAGATCAGCCTGGGCAACCTGATGAGACCTCATCTCTACAATAAAAAAATATATATATATATATAGCTGGGCGTGGTGGTGCATGCCTGTAGTTCCAGCTACAAGGAAGGCTGAGATGGAAGGATCGCCTGAGCCTAGCAAGTCGAGGCTGTGGTGGCCGGGAGCAGGCCACTGCACTCCAGCCTGGGCAACAGAGTGAGACTCCAACTCAAAAATAAATAAATAAATAAAATTAAAAATGTAATCCACTTCCAGGCTTTTGAGTGACAATATATTTAAGACAGATGACTCATGCAGAACAAATATGGTCACCATCAAAGGGCAAGCCTATTGTACTTAATAATTGTAATTTTCATGTATTATACTTACATGTAACAGTTTCTGTGTCAGAGGCTTTATACAAATTATCTCATTTGTAGGCTTAGATAAAGAAAGAATGCTAGCGTTCTATACATTAGAAATTTTAGCTGAGAGCCAATAATATTATATTTTATAAGTTAAATAAAGTGGGAATCATTCCTAAGCAATGGGATCAAAAGGAGATAAGCTAAGAGGGTACATCAAGAAGATATCCAATAGGAATGTTAATACTGGTCTTATCAAAACGCTACATGCTTCTAGGCTGGCACACCTGGATATCTAGCAAAATAAGAGCAAAGATGTAAGTGAACTCTAGCCCTTCTCTGTCCAATACAGTAGTCACCAGCCTCAGGGGTAATTTTAAAATTGAGTTATTAGTTTTCTTGCTATTAAATTGTTTGAGTTCCTTATGTATTTTGGATATTAACTTCTTATCATGCAAGGCTTCCAAATATTTTCTTCCACTCTGTGGGTTCTCTTTACTCATTTCCTTCATTGTGCAGAAGCCTTTAGTTTGATGCAATCACATTTGTCTATTTTTGCTTTTGTTGCCTGTGCTTTAGGGGATCTAACCCCCCAAAAATCATTATGTAGATCAGTGTCATGGAGATTTCCCCCTAAGTTTTCTTCTAGTAGTTTTACAGTTTCAGGCCATACTATACTACTTTCATTACATAACAACAAAATTTTAAATTTTTGCTGTAATGGAATAAATTTACTTAAAGTCAATTTTTCATGCATTTTCTAGTCCAGTTCACAGTGAAGAAAACACAAAAAGGGAGCCAGGCACAGCGGCTCACGCCTATAATCCCAGCACTTTGGGAGGCTGAGGCAAGAGGATTGATTGCCTGAGCCCAGAGTTCAAGAGAAGCCTGCACAAGTTGGTGAGACTTTGTCTCTACAATAAACAAAAAAATTAGCCAGGCATGGGGGTGTACGCCTGTAGTTCCAGCTACTTGGAAGGCTGAGGTAAAAGGATTGCCTGAGCCTAGCAGTGCAAGGCTGCAGTGGCTGTGAGCATGCTACTGCACTCCAACCTGGGTGAAAGAGTGACTCTCCAACTCAAAAGAAAATAAGAAGCCGGGCTCAGTGGCTCAGCCTGTAAACCCGCGCCTTGGGAGGCTGAGGTGAGTGAATTGCCTGAGCCCGCGAGTTCGAGACCCGCCTGGGCAAGTTGGCGAGACCTCATTTCTACAATAAGTCAAAAATTAGCCGGGAGTGGTAGCGCGCACCCATAGTTCCAGCTACTTGGAAGGCTGAGGCGGAAGGATCACCGGAGCCCAGCAGGTCGAGGCTGCGGTGGCTGGGAGCAGCCACTGCACTCCATTCTGGGCGATAGAGTGAGACTCCAAATCAAACAATAAGAAGAAGAAGAAAAAGGGAGCCAGGCTTGGTGGCTCAGTCTGTAATACCAGGCCTTTGGGAGGCTGAGGTGAGTGAATTGCCTGAGCCTGCGGGTTCGTGACCCGCCTGGGCAGCGAGACCTCATCTCTACAATAAATCAAAAAATCAGCTGGGCGTGGTAGCGCATGCCTGTAATTCCAGCTACTTGGAAGGCTAAGGCGGAAGGATCGCCAGAGCCCAGGTCAAGGCTGCGGTGGCCGGGAGCGGCCACTGCACTCCAGTCTGGGCTACAGAGTGAGACTCCAACTCAAAAATAAATAAATAAATAAGAAAAGGACTGGTGAAATAAAAAGATAGGAAGGAAATAGGTCAAAATGCTAATAATAGCCTTATACTGAGTGCTGAGATTGAGGGAAATTTTTATTTTCTTGTTTTTACTAACTCTTTCTAAATGTCTCTTCTGTGACTTTTTAAGCCAGACACGGTGGCTCAGCCTGTAATCCTAGCACTTTGGGAGGCCAAGGCAAGAGGACTGCCTGAGCCCAGGGGTTCAAGATCAGCCTAGGCAACTTGGCGAGACCTCATCTCTACAATAAATCACAAAAACTAGCCAGGCACGATGGCGTGCATCTGTAATTCCAGCTACTTGGGAGGCTGAGGTGGAAGGATTGCCTAAGCCCAGCAGGTCGAGGCTGCAGTGGCCATAAGTGTGCAAATGCACTCCAGTTTGGGCAACTCAAAAAAAAAAAATCTTTTTAAGCAAGATGAAAATATGACCTTAAAATTGCCTAAGTAGAATACAAAATCAAGCCTCATTCACCTCTCTCTCAAACATGGTGAAGGCCCTAACTGATCTCTTGGCCACCAGTCTACCTAACACAAAACAACTCTGTATCTTGTCATCAGTTACGTTGTCATGCTAGTCCCTGCTCAGAATACAATCACAGAAAATACACTATGATCTTTTTGGCTTCATGCAAAGCATTTCTGAATAATTTGGCGCAATTCTACCTTTCTACCTTTATCTACCAATATTATCCTGTCAAGTCCTTAGTTATGCTAAGAGAAGCCTGTACAAGAATCCAGGCCTCGGAGTCAAAGCCCTTGCCCAACACATAATTTTTTGGCATCAGTTTCTTCAACAGAAAGCAGCTGTGAAGACTAAATCTTTAAATTAGCAATGTACCCAAGGCCAGGTGTGGTGGCTCATGTCTGTAATCCCAGAACTTTGTGTGGCTGAGGTAAGAGGACTGCCTGAGTACAGGGGTTGGAGGTCAGCCTGGGGAACTTGGCGGTACCTCGTCTCTACAATAAATCAAAAAATTAGCTGAATGTGGTAGCACACACTGTAGTTCCAGCTACTTGGAAGGCTGAGGCAGAAGGATCTCCTGAGCCCGGCAGGTCGAGCCTGCAGTGGCTGTGAGCGTGCCACTGCACTCCAGCCCGGGCAACAGTGAGACTCTGACTCAAAAAAAAGAAAAAAGTAATGCACCCAGCACACAACAAGCATTCACTAAAATTATGAATCATATGAAATGTATTCACTGACTCCTCAAAAAGCTTTGTATTTATGTGTTTTATATAGCACTCTTCTACTCCTTTCTAATTTCCTGCCCTATCTTCTAAAATCCTAATACAATTCAAGATCCAATTCAAGTCCCTTCCTTCAGGGCTTCCCTGATCTACCAAGTTAATATGACCTCTCAATACTTTAGGTTCCTATAGCACTTCTACCTAAATGGTGGTATCTTAGTTGATTTATTAGTTCTTTCCACCAGTGTAAGTTTTCAAATTATCTGCTAGCAGAAACTCTATATATACCTTGATAGCTTTCTGATCTCTGACATATCACCAGACACATATTAGACGCTCAAAAAATGTGTTAAGGGTTGGGAATGGTGGTTCATCACTGTAACCCCAGTACTTTGGGAGACTGAAGCAGAAGTGTTGCTTGAGCCCAGGAGTTCAAGACCAGCTGAGTCAACATAGGAAGATGTTGTCTGTACAAAAAAATTTAAAAATTAGATGGGTGCCATTAGGCAGTGCAGAACTGTAGTGCATATACCTGTAGTACCAGCGACTCAGGAGGCTGAGGCAGGAGAAATGCATGAGCCCTGGAGGCTGAGACTACAGTGGGCCATGATTGTGCCACTGCACTCCAGTCTGGGTGACAGAGTTGAGACCTTGACTCTTAAATAAATTAAAAAATAAAATAATAAAAATAATTCTCAAAGGCAAACTGTCTTTGCAAGTAAGTGCTAAAAGTTTTCTTTCATTGTTGGTTTTTTTATTTTTTGTTAGTTTTATTTTTAGGGACAGGGTCTTACTCTGTCATCCAGGCTGGAGTGCAGTGGTGTAAAATCACAGCTCCTTGTAGCCTTAAATTTCTGGGCCCACGTGACCCTACCCACCTCTGCTTCCCAAGTAGCTGGGATTTTATAGACCCACACTACTATGTGTGGCTATTTTTTTTTTTTTTTCCTTTTTTGGCTCCTTCTCATTCAACTTGATTTTTTCTTTTTTTGTAGAGACAAGGTCTTGCTATGCTGCACAGGCTGGTCTTGAACTCCTAGATTCAAGTGATCACACCTCAGCCTCCCAAAGGAGGCTGAATGTTGAATTACAGGCATGAGCCACCGTGCTACTAGTGCTAAAAGTTAAGAGAAGATGGCTTGAGGACATAATTTAACCTTTATTTTCATTCACTGATTTAAAGCAATTAGGAAAATTAAATAACCACATAAAGACCAGTCTTTTCTCTTTGATAAATTACTAATCAGCAATAGAAAACAACTGTTCTAATGAACTGCTACTAATGTTCTAATGAGAGTAAAGCAACTTGAGAGACAGAGGAAGTTGCTTTATTAAATGCAGTTAATTACCAGGAAATTAAGTCTCAGTGGGTCAGGAAAAAAATCTAGTACTGCTAAACTCTAGATTCAGCATGATAAATCCTGAATCCCTCTTTTTAGTTGTCAGTGCTATTCTAGCAAGACTCCAAGGTTTCCACTTTTTAGTGATCCTTCCTTCTGGGGATCAGAAGGAAGGAAAAGCCGTTACCTAAGGATGTTGGGATGGGAGAGTCTATTCATGAGCTGTACTTCTTTCAGCATGTTTGCACGGTTACTGCTTAACGTGTTCATCTTAAGAGCCATCACTTGACCAGAAGCTCGGTGGCGCACCTAGAAAACAAAATAGAATAAGGTCAAAGGCAACAGCTATATATGAGGTCAAAGTCTCCAGATATAGAATACACCAAGGTATTTCGGTGAGAGTTTAGATAATAAAATTACATTAAAATCTCACTTCCATTAATAAAGTCATTTTTTTAATACCTTTGGAAAAAACAGGGAAATTTCTAAATTAGTTCCTTATGGCTGACATTGAGTAGTAAGATATCAACAGAAAAAAGTGTCTTCTGTAGAATTTACCTTTTTTTTTTTTTTGAGTGAGAGTCTCACTCTGTCACCCAGGCTGGAGTGCAGTGACAGGTTCACGGCCACCCCAGTGTTGGCCCACTGGGCTCACATGATCCTTCCTCCTCATTCTTCTAAGTAGCCAGAACCACAGGCACGCGCTATACTGCCCAGCTAATTTTTTTTTTTTTTGAGTTGGAGTCTCACTCTGTCGCCTAGACTGGAGTGCAATGGCCGCTCCAGCCACCTGCTGGACTCAGGGGATCCTTCTGCCTCAGCCTTCCAAGTAGCCAGAATTACAGGCACGCGCTACCACACCCGGCAGATTTTTGATTTATTGTAGAGATGAGGTCTCGCCAAGTTGCCCAGGCAGGTCTCAAACCCGTGGGCTCAGGCAATCCACTCACCTCAGCCTCCCAAGGCGTGGGATTACAGGCTGAGCCACCGAACCCAGCTTAATTTTTTGATATATTGTAGAGACAATGTCTCACCAAGTTGCCCAGGCTGGTCTTGAACCCCTGGGCTCAGGCAATCCTCTCGCCTCAGCCTCCCAAAGTGCTGGGATTATAGGCTTGAGTCACCACACCCGGCCTTTATTTATTTATTTATATTTTGAGTCGAAGTCTCACTCTGTCACCCAGGCTGGAGTGAAGTGGCATACTCATGGCCACCGCAGCCTCAACCTGCTGGGCTCAGGCGATTCTTCCACCTCAGCCTTTTAAGTAGATGGAACCACAGACATGCGCCACCACACCCGGCTAATTTTTTGATTTATTGTAGAGCAGAGGTCTCGTCAAGTTGCCCGGGGTGGTCTCATACCCGTGGGCTCAGGCAATCTTCTCGTCTCCACCTCCCAAAGTGCTGGGATTACAGGCATGAGCCATCACACCCAGCTAGAATTTTCAATGTGCATAAAAAAGACATATGCATAAACCTTATATAACACTTAAGGAACTATATAACTGTTCTTATAAGACACTAAACCCACATAACTCAAAGTCTCCCCCAAGCACCATAAAAATGTATCTATAAGAAGCTGGGCATGGCCGGGCTCGGTGGCTCAGCCTGTAATCCCGCGCCTTTGGGAAACTGAAGTGAGTGGATTGCCTGAGCCTGAGGGTTTGAGACCCGCCTGGGCAACTTGGCAACACCTCATCTCTACAATAAATCAAAAATTAGCCAGGTGTGGTAGCGCGTGCCTGTAGTTCCAGCTACTCGGAAGGCTGAGGTGGAAGATCGCCGGCACTCAGCAGGTTGAGGCTGCGGTGGCCAGGAGCAGCCACCGCACTCCAGTCTGGGCGACAGAGTGAGAGTCCAACTCAAAAAAAAAAAAAAGACAGGATAGACATCACAGTTTGTCTTAGAATTCAAAGAAACAAATTTTCAGAGTGGCCAGACAGAGAGGATGAAAACACTCAGAGCCACAGGAACCCTGATCAGAAAAACTGAGGCAGAATACTGGCTACCTCTCCCCTCTTCTAGATCACTGAGCAAGATTTGAAATCCAGCTCTCAGTACATCAATGATTCTGTTGTCAAGTACCTCGTGATTGATGAAAGAGCAGTAGCTCTCCTTTTCAGATCCTGTATGGATAAGTTAAAAGAAACAAAGAGCTCACTGACAGTAGTTTTCCAACTGTATTTACAGAAGACATCTGTGTTTAAATAAGGGCTCTCCAACGGAAAGTTGCCCCCTTTTTTATCTGAAAACTGTCACACTGAGTTTTTAACAAAATGTCCTCTTTTAAGAAAGTTTCATATTAAAGCAGGACAAGGTGGCTCTTACCTGTAATCCCAATACTTTGGGAGGCCAAGACAATAGGATCACTTGAGCTCAGGAGCTCTAGACCAGCGTAGGCAACAGAGCAAAACCTTGTCTCTATTAAAATTAAAAATTTAAAAATTAGCCCAATGTGGTGGTGCATGCCTATAGTCTCAGCTACTCTGGAAGCTGAGGTGGAAGGATCACCTGAGCTCAGCAGGTTGAGGCTGCAGTGAGCTGTGATAGTGCCACTGTACTACAGCCTGGGCCACAGAGTGAGACCCTAACTTAAAAATAAATAAATAGGCCAGGTGTGGTGGCTCAAACCTGTAATCCCAGTACTTTGGGAGGCCAAGGCGAGAGGACTGTCTGAGCACAGGGGTTCAAGACCAGCCTGGACTACTTGGTGAGACCTCTTCGCTACAATAAATCAAAAAATAAGCCAGGCATGGTAGGATGCGCCTGTAGTTCCAGCTCCTCGGAAGGCTGAGGTAGAAGGATTGCCTGAGCCCAGCAGGTGGAGGCTGCAGTGGCTGTGAGCATGCCACTGCACTCCAGCCTGGCAACAGAGTGAAACTCCAACTCTAAATAAGTAAATAAATAGATAAATAAATAAATAAATAAAGTTTAGTATTCAGACAAGTTGTGAAATTCAGAAATAATCTGCATTTCAAACCAACCAGAAAAAAATGCTGAACATGTTCATAACTTACTATATTTTCCACTAGTCACACCCACCCCCTCCCCAAATTTTACTTATCTTTTTTTTTTTTTTTTTTTGAGTGGGAGTCTCACTCTGTCCCCCAGGTGGGAGTGCAGTGGCATACTCATGGACACTGCAGCTTCAACCTACTGGGCTCAGGTGATCCTTCTACCTCAGCCTTTCGAGTAGCTGGAATTACAGGCGTGCGCTATCAAACCTGGCTTATTTTCTTATTTATTGTAGAGATGAGGTCTCGCCAAGTTGCCCAGGCTGGTCATAAACCCCTGAGCTCAGGCAATCCTCTCACCTCAACCTTCCAAAGTGCTGGGATTACAGGCTTGAGCCACCATGCCCAACTTACTTATCTTTCAAGGCCACACTCAACAAGGCCACATTCAAATATCCCCTCTTTCATGAAGCCTTCCTTGACTCTCTCCAGGAAATATTTGTGATTTCTTATACCACCTCAGAACAATATTCATAATACCAATATAACACTCATTATATAGTTGAATACATAAATATCTTCTCACTAGGCTATAAAGTAGAATCTATATTGCATTCATCTATCATCTTGCAATACATAGGCCTGGCGCAACATAAAGGCACGGTGAAAATAATGGCAATAATAATTAAATTATGATACTTCTAATATATTTTCTTGGCCAGAATAGTTTTGGTTTTGGGGTTTTTTTTTTTTTTTTGAGTAGGAGTCTCACTCTGTCACGCAGGTTAGAATGCAGTGGCACAATCACGGCTCACTACAGCCTTGATCTGCTGGGCTCAGGCGATCCTTCCACCTGAGCCTTCCAAGTAGCTGGGACTACAGGCACATGCTACCACACCCAGCTAATTTTTTAATTTATTGCAGAGACAAGGTCTGACCATGTTGCTCAGGCTAGTCTCAAACTTCTGGGCTCAGGCAAGCCTCTCACCTCAGTCTCCCAAAGTGCTGGGATTATGGGGGTGGGCCACTGTGCCCAGCCTCAATACTTCAAATATATCTTCTTAATAGCTAGTGTATCATATTCATTTATTCAAGTGTTTTCTTGTTGGAAGAAGAGAATGTCTTTCTCTTTTAATTTTCGGTAGCAGATGTTGGGAGGATATAAGCAGAAAAGTAGCATAAGATTTGGTCACACATTAAAATGCATACATGCCTCCAAAATTACTTATTTATTACAAGGGGGAAATGTACTTTTCCAATGGAGGTTAGTTAGCATCTTAACCACATAGTTGTATTTAACATTATTAGCCAGGCACGATGGCTCACGCCTATAATCCCAGCACTTTGGGATGCTGAGGTGAGAGGAATGCCTGCGTTCACAGGTTTGAGACCAGCATGGGCAACTTGGCAAGACCTCATCTCTACAATAAATCAAAAAATTAGCCGGGTGTGGAAGGCTGAGGTAGAAGGATAACCTGAACCCAGCAGGTCAAGGTTTTGGTGGCTGTGAGCGTGCCACTGCACTCCAGCCTGGGCAACAGAGTATAACTCTAACTCAAAAAACAAAAAACAAAAAAAATTACTAAAAATGACACACCCAACATTATTAGCCTTCTAATGTGATATAATGTTCAACAAAATGTTTAAATTTAATTTTAAAAAACCATTAGACATATCCAAAATATCTAAAAGACAACCAAATGGTACTCTTCAAACATATTCATGTCACAGAAAACAGACAAAATGTGAGGGAATATTCTAGATTAAAACAGTTTAATAGATATAACCACCAAAATGAAATGTATGAAAACTTGATTGGATTTTGGGTCAAAAAAAGCTACAAAAGATATTTTGTAAAAAGCTAAGGGCCATGGCAAGTGCCTATAGTCCTAGCTACTTGGGAGGCTAAAGGCTAAAATTGGAGGCTGGCTTGAAGCCAGGAGTTCGAGTCCAGCCTGGTCAAGGCAATGAAAGCCCTGTCTCTTTAAAACAAACAAACAAACCGGGCTCGGTGGCTCAGCCTGTAATCCCGCGCCTTTGGGAGACTGAGGTGAGTGGTTTGCCTGAGCCCGCGGGTTCGAGACCCGCCTGGGCAGCGAGACCTCATCTCTACAATAAATCAAAAAATCAGCCGGGCGTGGTAGCGCATGCCTATAATTCTGGCTACTTGGAAGGCTGAGGTGGAAGGATCGCCAGAGCCCAGCAGGTCGAGGCTGCGGTGGCCGGCAGCGGCCACTGCACTCCAGTCTGGGCGACAGAGTGAGACTCCAACTCAAAAAAAAAACAAAAAACAAAAACAAAAAACAAACAAACAAACAAAAACAAAAAAATAGACATTGTGGAAAAGGATAGGGAAATTTTTAATAGGAATAGATATGAAATTATTTTACTGAATTATTTGTCTAAGTTATAATACTGAATGTTAATTGTCTAAGTTATAATAATGATACAATGGCTTTGTAAGAGAATGTATTCCTAGAAGATGCATACCAAGGTGCTTAAGATTAAAGGTCTTTGAGATGAAGTAGAGGCCCTTTTTAGGAGCTTGCTGAGAACCCAACCTCCTCCACAACCCAAAGCATGAAAATAAATGAAAATCTTGAGTTCCTTCAAGGGAAATTCCAGGCACCTAGATAGTCTTGAAAAGTAAAAGGGCGGTGGAGCTCGGTGGCTCAGCCTGTAATTCCACGCTTTGGGAGGCCGAGGTGAGTGGATTGCCTGAGCCTGCGGGTTCAAGACCCGCCTGGGGAACTTGGTGAGACCTCATCTCTACAATAAATCAAAAAAATTAGCCGGGCTCGGTGGCTCAGCCTGTAATCCATGCCTTTGGGAGGCTGAGGTGAGTGGACTGCCTGAGCCCGCAGGTTCGAGACCCGCCTGGGCAACTTGGCGAGACCTCACCTCTACAATAAATCAAAAAAAGAGAAAAAAATTAGCAGGGCATGGTAGCACGCGCCTGTAGTTCCAGCTACTTGGAAGGCTGAGGCGGAAGGATCACCAGAGCCCAGCAGGTCGAGGCTGCGGTGGCCAGGAGCGTGCCACTGCCCTCCAGCCTGGGCGATAGAGTGAGACTCCAACTCAAAAATAAATAAATAAATAAATAAAAGGCTGGGCTCGGTGACTCAGCCTGTAATCCCAGCACTTTGGGAGGCCGAGGTGAGTGGATTGCCTGAGCCCATGGGTTCGAGACCTGCCTGGGCAACTCGACCAGACCTCATCTCTAAAACAAATCAAAAATTAGCCAGGCGTGGTAGCACGCGCCTGTAGTTCCAGCTACTTTGAAGGGGAGGCAGAAAGATCGCCGGAGCCCCAACAAGTCGAGGCTGCGGTGGCCAGGAGCAGCCACTGCACTCCAGTCTGAGCAACAGAGTGAGACTCCAACTCAAAAAACTCAAAAAAAGCTGAGCTCGGTGGCTCAGCCTGTAATCCCGTGCCTTTGGGAGGCTGAGGTGAGTGGATTGCCCGACCCCACGGGTTCAAGACCTGCCTGGGCAGCGAGACCTCCTCTCTACAATAAATCAAAAAATCAGCCGGGCGTGGTAGCGCATGCTTGTAATTCCAGCTACTTGGAAGGCTAAGGCGGAAGGATCGCCGGAGCCCAGCAGGTCGAGGCTGCGGTGGCCGGGAGCGGCCACTACACTCCAGCCTGGGCGACAAAGTGAAACTCCAACTCAAAAAAAAAAGAATCATGATGTAATATAACATGTATTCTTAAGTTCATTTATATATTATAAACAGTTTGGTGAATATATATGTGTATATATAATATATATGTCAATGTTTGTCATTTTCTGGGTCAGTGTCTTTTTTTAAGATCTGGAAGGGTAATTCTCATATTTGGGACAATAGCTACTTCGAGGAAGGGGCATAGAAGATTGTGACTAATGAATCTGGTAGTCAAAAGAGACTTTAGCCTTATCTATATTGTTTTAATGTGTTACAAAGAAAATATATAATTTTATTATTTAGTTTAAAAAATGAAAGACATATTTTACTTGTTTCTTCCAACTTTCTGAAAGTATAACTGCATAAAATTGAAAGGATAGTCTAACAACTCCCTATAGTCCCTTTTCCTAGATTCACTAATTATTATTATTTTGCTACATTGCTTTATTTTTGATAAACCATTTGAAAGCAAATTGCAAATATTATGATATCACCAAACTGAACTTGGGTCTGGCAGAGTTGACAAGAGAATTGCAGCAGGAGAAAGTGAGGCATTTATTGCAGGGCACCAAGCAGGGAGAATCAGTTGGCTCAACTTAAGACTGCTTTCCAGTTGTTTATAGTATGTACTTAAAGGGAGAGGTGGCAGAGGTTATAGGCAAGTCATAAATTACTACATGGAGGCTGTACATTGGTTTGACCTCAAAAGGTGGGGCATCTTGGTGGGGGAGCACGGGTCATACATGGATTCAAAGATTTTCTGATTTGCGATTGATTCAGGAGGCAAAGCTTTGTCTAGAGATTTGGGATCAACAGAAAAGAATGTTAGCTCTGGCTAGTGGGTGTGACCTCCTCTAGGTCTCTCAGGAAGAAGTTTAGAACAAAGAATGGTAACAGAGTTCAGTTCACCCTTATCTGAGGTCTAAGTGCCAGCTGATCCATTTGGGGGAGTACCAGGCTTCTGAAAAGCAACGTAATGTTGGTTTAATGTTGGGGACATATGCTAAGATATTATCTTTACTTTCAGCCAGGCACCTTGGGCTAATGCCTTGACTCAGGAGGCTGAGGTGGGAGGATCACATGAGGCCAGGAGTTTGAGGCTGCAGTATATTGTGGTTATGCAGCTGAAAAAGTAACTGGAACTACAGGCACATGCCACCACACCTGGCTAACTTTTTTTAAAAATTTATTGTAATCAGCCAGGCGTAGTAGTGCATGCCTGTAATTCCGGCTACTTGGAAGGCTGAGGCGGAAGGATCGCCGGAGCCCAGCAGGTCGAGGCTGCGTTGGCCGGAAGCAGCCACTGCACTCCAGTCTGGGTGACAGAGTGAGACTCCAACTCAAAAAAAAAAAAAAAAAAAATTTATTGTAGAGAAGAGGTCTCACCAAGTTGCCCAGGCTTGTCTCAAACCCCAGAGCTCAGGCAATACTCTTGCCTCGGCCTCCCAAAGTGCTGGGATTACAGGCTTGAGCCACCGCATCCAGTCAACATCATAATTCTAAAATATAAATATCAGGCTGGGAGTGGGGGCTCACACCTATAATCTCAGAATTTTGGGAGGCCGAGGTGTAATCCCAGAATTTTGGGAGGCCGAGGTGAAAGATTCGAGACCAGCCTGGGCAACTTGGCAAGACCTCGTCTCTACAATAAATCAAGAAAAATTAGCCAGGCATGGCATGTGCCACCACGACCAGCTAATTAGATATGGAGCATTTCAATAACAAAATTGATGTGCTTGATCCAATCCTATATCAAAAAAGGCAGGCTTTTGCTTTGTTTTGTTTTTTTCAAGTATACATGAAAAAATTTAACAAAATGCCCCAGTTTTAGACTAAGTTATACTAGTCCCAACAGACCAATTAAAAATAAAAATTGAGTCACCCCTGCTAAACCTAAACTAAGTTGGGTTTTTTTTGGTTGTTGGTTATTTTTTTTGTTTTTGAGTTGGAGTCTCACTCAGTCGCCCAGACTGGAGTGCAGTGGCCACTCCCAGCCACCGCAGCCTCGAACTGCTGGGCTCCAGCGATCTTTCCGCCTCAGCCTTCCAAGTAGCCAGAATGACAGGCATGCGCTACCATGCCCAGCTGATTTTTTGATTTATTGTAGAGATGAAGTCTCACTGCCCAGGCGGTTCTCAAACCCGCAGGCTCAGGCAATCCACTCACCTCAGCCTCCCAAAGGCGCGGGATTACAGGCTGAGCCACCAAGCCCGGTTTAAATTATTATCTGACCTGAAAAATCAAGAGAAAGAGCTAACAGTCAATTTCCCACAGGCCAGTTTCAACCTTCAGTTGGTGTGTTAATGAAGTTTCCTCTACTTTAATCCTTACACAAAAGAAGTAGGCTGCAGTCGGCTTGGTGGCTCAGCCTGTAATCCCGCGCCTTTGGGAGGCTGAGGTGACTGGATTGCCTGAGCCCGCGGGTTCGAGACCCGACTAGGCAGTGAGACCTCATCTCTACAATAAATCAAAAAAATCAGCCGGGCTTGGTAGCGCATGCCTGTAATTCCGGTTACTTGGAAGGCTGAGGTGGAAGGATCACCGGAACCCAGCAGATCGTGGCTGCGGGGCCAGGAGCGGCCACTGCACTCCAGTCTGGGCCACAGAGTGAGACTCCAACTCAAAAAAAAAAAAAAGAAGTAGGCTGCAGTAACCTGATGTTAACTAATCAGTAACTTTTCTATTGTCTTATCTCCCAGTCCCTCCCTAATAAGAACTTTGAAAGGACTAATACACTCTTCCTTCTTTGCTTCTATTTTCTGCAGGCCTTCTCTATAAAGTCAATCTCCTGCTCAGCTCACTGGAACACTTATTCTATTTTAGGAAAGTGTTGCCAGATTCTATAGTAGCAATGAAGACAATTGCAATCTTTAAAGAAAATTTGTTGTAATTTTATCCTTTGACAGATCTAGCAGCCACAAAGAGATCTGAAGGAGATTGCTGATGATCCTGAGATCCTACTGGGAACATAAAAAAGCGCTGCTAACCCCCTTTTTGGAAGGACCTTTTATCTTTCTCATGAAACCTGGAGAGTTGTGAGTAAATCCCTCTCAGGTTTTTTTTTTTTAATTTGTTTTGTTTTAAGTTGGAGTCTCACTCTGTCGCCCAGGCTGGAGTGCAGTGGCATGCTCACGGCCACCACAGCCTCGACCTGCTTGTTCTGGTGATCCTTCCGCCTCAGCCTTCCAAGTAGCTGGAACTACAGGCATGTACCACCATGCCCAGCTAATTTTTTGATTTGTTGTAGAGATGAGGTCTTGCCAAGTTGTCCAGACTGGTCTCGAACTCCCTGGGCTCAGGCAATCCTCTCACCTCAGCCTCCCAAAATGCTAGGATCATAGGCAAGCCACCACAACCAGCCAAGATTGCCTCTTTTTGCTCCCTCTTTGGTGACACTTCACATGTGGTTTCACAAATCACGTGTGATTGAGTCAAGCCCCCAAGAAACAGCCAGAAAGAAATGTGAGTTATACCTCACTTGCTGCCAGGGTATAGACAGATAGAAACATGGGTTGCATTTTATTTGGGTTGGTGTCAAGGGCTGCAGTTCTGTAAGACAGAACCACCTGAAAATTCAGGAGACAACTGAGTGACTTATACTCTGAGGACAAAAACTTTTAAACCCACTATTAAAAACCAAGCACAATGGACAATACTAATTGTTTCTATATCTATTTCCCCCTTTGTCTTGACTGACAAACTATAATAAGTGGCAATGTGTCCTCTTAAAACACTCAATCTGGCAATCTACCTCCAAGCTAGGGGAGTTCTTGTGACATAGTTCTAGTAAGAACATGCAAGTATTGCAAGGTGAGACTTGGGGAATCCTATTTTTTTTTTAATGAAATTGTTCTTTTTCCTTCCCCCATTTTATAGCCTGGAGCAAAGACATGATGCTTACATCAAGATTAGTTATCTTATAGCCAAAAGGACAAAGTTCGTACACTAAAGATAAGGGAAGGTTGGATTGCTGATGACTTAGTCAAGCAGCTGCATGGCATAGGAAACTTTTTCAAGATTTCTTAGGAAAAATTAACCTCTTATTTGACTAAGCCTCTGTATTCAGGTTTCTGTAGTATACTGCCATACACAATCCTAACTCAATTGCAAAATATTAAAAACAAATGGGTTAAAGTTTAACTACAGATGCTAAAAAATAGTAAACAAAAAAAAAGTAAACAAAGATAGAAACAAAATTGTAAAATAGAAAACAAATAAATAATGAGAGGCTCAACAAATCAAAAGCTAGTTTTGGGGAGGAAGATAATTAACAGAGATTGAGTATGCTAATCTGAAAATCCGAAATCTGAAATGCTCCAACATTTTTTGAGCAATAACATGCATTTTGGATTTCATGTTTTCTTTTTTTATGTATATTTAATAGGAAATGGTTATGGGGTTTTTTTGTTGTCGTTGTTTTTTTGAGTTGGATTCTCACTCTGTCGCCCAGACTGGAGTGCAGTGGCGGCTCCCCGCCACCGCAGCCTCAACCTTCTGGGCTCCGGCGATCCTTCCACCTCAGCCTTCCAAGCAGCCAGAATTACAGGCATGCGCTACCACGCCCAGCTGATTTTTTGATTTTATTGTAGAGATGAGGTCTCGCTGCCTAGGCGGGTCTCGAACCCGCGGACTCTGGCAATCCACTCACCTCAGCCTCCCAAAGGCGCGGGATTACAGGCTGAGCCACCGAGCATGGCTGGGTTTTTTTTTTTTTATTATTATAAAGATGTGGGGTACAATTCAGGGTTAGGTATACAAACATTGATTATGCAGGTACCCTTGTTGATGAGGTCATGTTTTCTGATTAGACGTATTCAACTGGTAAGTATAATGCAGATTTTCAAAAATAAATCCAAAATTCAAAACAGTTCGGCTTCAAGCACTTTGGATAAGGGACATTTTGGATAAGGGATACTCAAACTATAAAATAAAGAAACATCTCTCTGCAGTGGCTCTGCTAAAAAACAAAAACAAAAACATTTTATCTTCTGGTTCTTACTTACCATTCTAGACTCATCTCAGGCCTGCCATTCCTTTATATGCATCCACCAGGCCTTGAACCAAACCCAATTTCTCACCATTCCTAGAATATTCCAAGCCATTATTCCTCCTTACATGCTTTTATATCTACGTAGTACATCCTTTCCCTGCTTGTCCTGCCTATCAACCTTATTATCTTTCAAGAAAACAAGGGTGACCATCTCTGGGAAGCCTTCTCTGACCTCTTCAAACTAAGTTTTGTACTATATTCTCTAGAACTCTATGCATTTTGATCAATTTCAGGCCCTTTCTAAATGCTGTGTTTTAGCAGATGTATTTTAAATGTATTTCCCGTCTTACACTCTAGCCAAAAAAAACGATTTTAGGGCACGATTTTAACTTTTTTTTTTTTTTTGAGTTGGAGTTTCACTCTGTCAACCAGGCTGGAGTACAGTTGTATGCTCACTGCCACAGCAGCCTCTACCTGCTGGGCTCAGGCGATCATTCTACTTCAGCCTTCCAAGTAGCTGGAAATACAAGCGTGCACCACCACATCTGGCTAATTTTTTAATCTATTGTAGAGATGAGGTCTCGCCAAGTTGCCCAGGTTGGTCTTGAATCCCTGGGTTCAGGCAATCCTCTCACTTACACCTCCCAAAGTGCTGGGATTATAGGAGTGAGCCACCGTGCCCGGCCAGGATCCTATCTTATTTATTTCTCTATCCCTGGCACCTAGTTCACTATCCTATCCTGATGAGCACTAACTAAATATGTACTGAGTAAATAAAATGAATTAGTAAGATAGCAATTATTACAATGCTTATTAAATGCTAGAATGGAGGTATCAGCAAAGTGCTATGAGATCACAAACAGAAGCAACCAACCCTCTCATCCCCAATGCAAAATAATACACTCTAGAATGAGCTTTTTGTAACCATCTTTCATATCTTCACATACATCATTCACAGAAATACTTCTGTGACCTGAGTGAATCCAGGTTGTATATACAATTTGGTATGCTCTCGGTTTTTGTTTTTCCAGCTGGATAATAAATAAAGTGAGGGACCTTGGGCGAAACTTATTTTATTTATTTATTTATTTTTGAGTCAGAGTCTAACTCTGTTGCCTAGGCTGGAGTGCAGTGGCATGCTCACGGCCACCATGCCCTCCACCGGCTGGGCTCAGGTGATCCTTACACATCAGGCTTCCAAGGAGTTGGAACTATAGGCACGTGCCACCATGCCCAGCTATTTTATTTATTTATTTATTTATTTATTTATTTATTTATTTATTTATTTATTTATTGTAGAGATGAGGTCTCACCAAGTTACCTAGGCTGGTCTTGAACCCGTGGGCTCAGGCAATCCTCTTGCCTTAGCCTCCCAAAGTGCTGGGATTACAGGCTTGAGCCACTGTGCCCATTCTTGATTTATTAAGGAAAATTACAAACAGTCTTGGGTGGCCACAAGACAGATACTGTTACTTCTCAGACTGAGGGCTTATATAACATAGGGAAAGGGGGTTCTTGCTCCAGACAGACAAAGGCATCTGTCCAGAACTGACAAGAATGCTATTATGCATCACAGCCTATAATTTGTGCAATAACATCAAGGTTGCTTTGATCTAAGAGCAGGAATGTATGTGATAAGACTAAGACTAGTGGCAGATTAGCATCCAAGGGTGGCATTTTTGTCTCCACACTCAATACTTTGGGAGGCTGAGGCAGGGGGATCGCTTGAGACAGGAGTTCAAGAGCAGCCTGGGTAACAGAGCAAAATCCCTGTTTCTACAAAAAAATGTAAAAGTTAGCCAGGCATGTTGGTATGTGCTTGTAGTCCTAGCTACTTGGGAAGTTCAGGTGGAAGGATCCCTTGAGCCCAGGAGTTAGAATCAAATCAAGTTATCTGGATGTGGGGGCACACATCAGTGGTTCCAACTACTTGGAAAGCCAAGGCAGCTGTGAGCATGCCACTGCACTCCAGCCTGGGCAAACAACAGCGAGTCTCCAAGTAAAAAAAGAAAAAAGAAAAAAATAATAATTGTTTTTTTCTATTTCTGTGAAAAATGACACTGGTATTTTGACAGGGATTCCAATGTAGATTTCTTTGGATAGTACGGTCCTTTTTTTGGGGGGGGGTCAGAGTCTCTCACTCTGTTGCCCAGGCTGAAGTACAGTGGCACACTCACGGTCACTGCAGCCTTGACCTGCTGGGCTCAGCTCAGGCAATCCTTCTGCTTCAGTCTTCCAAGTAGCTGCAACTACAGGTGTGTGCCACCACAGCCGGCTGATTTTTTTAATTTATTGTAGAGATGAGGTCTCGCCAAGTTTCCCAGGCTGGTCTTGAACACCTGGGCTCAGGCAATCCTCTCGTCTCTGCCTCCCAAAGTTCTGGGATTACAGGCATGAGCCACCGTCTCCAGCTAGTGTGGTCATTTTAACAATATTAATTTATTTAATTAATGAGCACAAAATGTCTTTCCATTTATGTCCTCTTTCTTTCAATAGTGTTTTACAGTTTTCCTTGTAGAGATCTTTTACCTTCTTGGTTAAATTTATTCCTAGGTATTATTTTTTTAATATAGCTATTGTAAATGGGATTGTCATCCTGATTTTTCTTTCTCAGCTAGTTCATTATTGATGTATAGAGACACTACTGATTTTTGTATCTTGATCTGGTATCCTGCAACTTTACTAAATTTATTTTAGATAGAAGATATTTTGGTGGAGTTTTTAGGTTTTTCTATATATATGACCATGTCATCTGCAAAGAGGGACAAACTGATTTCCTCTTTTCTAATTTGGATGCTTTTTATTTCTTTCTCTTACCTAATTGTTTCAGCTGGGACTTCTAGTACTATGTTGAATAGGAGGGCTAAAAGTAGGCATCCCTGTCCTGTTCCAGTTCTTTGAGAAAAAACTTTCAGCTTTTCCCCATTCAGTACGATGTTAGCTGTGGGTTTGTCATATATGGCCTTTATTGTGTTGAGGTATATTCCTTCTATGCCTAGTTTGCTGAGAGTTTTTACCATGAAAGGATATTAAGTTTTATCAAATGCTTTTTCTATGTCTATTTACAACCTATTTTTTTTTTGAGTTGGAGTCTCACTCTGTTGCCCGGGCTGGAGAGCAGTGGCACACTCACCACCACCACAGCCTCGACCTGCTGGGCTCATGTGATCCTTTTGTCTCAGCTTTCCAAGTAGCTGGAACTACAGCCATGCACCAACACGCCTGGCTAATTTTTTTATTTATTGTAGAGGATGAGGTCTCGCCAAGTTGCTCTACACCTCCTCTCACTTCCACCTCCCAAAGTGCTGGGATTATGGACGTGAGCCACCGTGCCCAGACTTAACCTATTTTTTATTTTTGAAGGTTACCCTAACTCTAACCACTGGAGCAGTTCAATTCTGAAATGGCTGATATGATAAGAGGTTATACACTATTTAGTACACATGCAGGTTGTATATGTACTAAAAACATACAACTTGTAAGCAGAGGCCACGGTAACAATGCAAACAACAGGTGGGATACCTGTGCCAAATATAATTAGAATTATGATGTCTTTTGACACCTTTGGGTGATTTACTGAGGGAACTTATAGGCACAAGTATAATCTTGTTTGGCTGCAAGACAGGTAGATCTCACACTGTTACTCCCCAGATCCCGGGTTTATATACCACAAGGAAAGAATGTACGTGTAGACACACCATGTCTCACATACACACACTTGTTGCTCATGGATGTTATGGGGACTGGAGATGGTTCTTAATACTCACAGAAAAATTACTTTGTTATCAATATAGTCTTGGTATATATTGACATATCAGAGCAAGCACTCTGAAAACTGCTATGTCAGAAACATCTAACAGGCTTTCTCTTAATCTTCAGGTGGAATACCTACTACTCACATCCTATTTACTGCCCAGTTCTTAACCATCTTACAAAAGCTGCTTTATACACCTCCAAGACTATAAAGCTTAATTCTTCTGCACAGTGGTTATTAAAACATATATTGCACTGCATCTTGTCAGAACAGTATCACACAGTGTTGATGAAATTTTTTTTTTTCTTGAGCCGGAGTCTCACTCTGTTGCCCAGGCTGGGTGCAATGGCATGTTCATGGCCACTGCAGCTTCAACCTGCTGAGCTCAGGTGATCTCTCCACCTCAGTCTTCCAAGAAGCTGGAACTACAGACACGCCACCACGCCCAGCTAATTTTTTGATTTATTGTAAAAATGAGGTCTCACCAAGTTGCCCAGGTTGGTCTTGAACCCATGGGCTCGGACAGTCCTTTCACCTCGGCCTCCCAAAGTGCTGGAATTATAGGCGTGAGCCAGTGCATCCAGCCTGATGAAAATACTTTTTACAATAAGAGCTCAGAGAGGCATACAGAGAAGCACAAACACAACCATGAAATAAGACACAGACAATCTGAGAAAAATCCTTGAGTATTTTAGATTCTGGCTGCAACAATGAGCACATTTAAAAGAAAAAAGAGCCAGGCTCGGTGGCTCAGCCTGTAATTCCGCGCCTTTGGGAGGCTGAGGTGAGTGGATTGCCTGAGCCCGCAGGTTCGAGACCTGCCTGGGCAGCGAGACCTCATCTCTACAATAAATCAAAAAAATCAACCGGGCATGGTAATGCATGCCTGTAGTTCCGGCTACTTGGAAGGCTGAGGCGGAAGGATCGCCGGAGCCCAGCAGGTCGAGGATGCGGTGGCCGTGAGCGGCCACTGCACTCCAGTCTGGGTGACAGAGTGAGACTCCAACTCAAAAAAAAAAAAAAAAAAGAAAAAAGACTCACTCTCTAACAAATTTCACAAGTTACAGTGTGGAAGATTAAAAAATTATAGTTAGCCTCATTTGGTATAGTTAGGACACTGAGGCTACAACAGCACAAGCATTTTGAGACCCAGTATCTAAGTTATCAGATAAAGCTACTGAACAAAAAATATAAAATCTTTACCGAGGCCAGGCACAGTGGCTTAAGCCTGTAATCCCAGCACTTTGGGAGGCTGAGGTGAGGGGATTGCCTGAACCCACGTGTTCAAGACCAGCCTGGGCAACTGGGCGAGACCTCATCTCTACAATAAAACAAAAAATTAGCCTGGGTGACAGAGTAAGACTTCAACTCAAAAAAAATAAGTTTGACCTATCCAAGCACAAAAATAAAACATCACAAAATAAAATTACATGCACTTACTCACTCCACGTACTTTTCTTAAACCACAACTGCTGATATTGCTACAAATTTAGAGTTTGCATGACAACCTGCATGTGTACTAAATAATAAATGTATAACCATGAATGTGAATAAATCAATTTTTCAGTACCAAGCAGATGGCAGACATATAGCTCTTTTAATTTATAAATTTACCGTTTCTTTTTTTTTTTTTTGAGTTGGAGTCTCACTCTGTCACCCAGACTGGAGTGCAGCAGCCGTTCCCGGCCACCGCAGCCTTGACCTGCTGGGCTCCAGCGATTCTTCCGCCTCAGCCTTCCAAGTAGCTGGAACTACAGGCACGCACTACCACGCCTGGCTAATTTTTGATTTATTGTAGAGATGAGGTCTCACCTGCCCAGGCAGGTCACGAACCCGAAATTTACCGTTTCTTATAGCTTGGCATTTCTAGACACAGTGTGGTCAATTTAGGAAAATATATAGGGGGTGGGGTGGAGTGGGACCATCAGCTTCTCTCTTATATAACAAGTTATATACTTGCTATACAAGTTGAATCAGGTTGAATTCTACGAGAAAGTCAAACATATATAAATTATCATATTCCACGAATAGTAGCATAAGTATATAAAAATCAATAAAAGTCAATTTTCTTCTTGTATACTGAATCAAAACTAGATTCAATCTCCCAATCATATATTGTGTAGATAGGAATTCAAATCCTAGCTGCACCACTTACTTGTGGTATATTTGGCAGGACACCAAACATCTTTGAACCTCAGTTTCCTCATTTATAAAATGTAACTGTAACTGCTTATAAGATTATTATAGATATTAAAAAAGATAATGTATACATGTTCTTTTATTTCTTTTTTTTTTTTTTTTTTTTTGAGTCAGAGTCTCACCCTGTCACCCAGGCTGGAGTGCAGTGGCATGCTTACGGCCACCACAGCCTTGACCTGCTGGGCTCAGGTGATCCTTCTGCCTCAGCCTTCCAAGCAGTTGAAACTACAGGTGTGTACCACCACACCCTGCTAGTTTTTTGACTTATTGTAGAGACAAAGTCTTGCCAAGTTGTCCAGGTTGGTCTCGAACCCCTGGGCTCAGGCAATCCTCTCGCCTCAGCCTCCCCAAGTGCTGAGATTACAGGTGTGAGCCATCATACCCAGCTCTATACATGTTCTTAATATAGTACCTACCACAAAAAAAGAGCTCCATAGATATTAGCTGTCTATATAACAGAAAGAATAACTAGTCCTTCAATAGGGTAAATTATGTATAGACATAATTCTAAGTGCTTTATATGTAGATCATTATATCTTAAAAATTCCATAAAGTAGGTACTATTACAGATGACGGAACAGAGGCACAGAAGTCAAGTAACTTGCACAAGGTCAAAAAGCATGTAAGCAGTAGAGCAAGATTCAAGCCGAGCTAGGTGTGGTGGCATGTGCCTATAGTCTTAGCTACTCGGGAAGCTGAGGTAGAAAGATCGCTTAGCCCAGGAGTTCAAGACCAACCTGGGGAATGTGGATAGACCTCACGTTAGACCCCATATTTTAAAAAATAAATAACATTTTTTTAAAAATTCTAACTTTAAGGATGTGGAGGCTGGGCACAGTGACACACGCCTGTAATCCCTGCACTTTGAGAGGCCGAGGTGAGGGACTGCCTGAGCCCACAGGTTCAAGACCAGCCTGGGCAACTTGGCAAGACCTCATCTCTACAATACATCAAAAAACTAAGCTGGGCTTGGTAGCTCAACCTGTAATCCCAGTGCTTAGATTGCCTGAGCCCACGTACAGTGGCCACTCCTGGCCACTGCAGTCTCGACCTGCTGGGCTCCAGAGATCCTTCCACCTCAGCCTTCCAAGTAGCTGGAACTACAGGCACGCGCTACCATGTCTGGCTAATTTTTGATTTATTGTAGAGATGAGGTCTCGCCAAGTTGCCCAGGCAGGTCTTGAACCCGCGGGCTCAGGCGATCCACTCACCTCGGCCTCCCAAAGCGCTGGGATTACAGGCTGAGCCACCGAGCCCAGCCATGCACACACACATTTATACACAAATTGTTTTCCCGCATGCAACACACATTTAGTGAGTTCTATGTGGTAGTGTATGGTAGGTACTGAAAATACAGAGAAAAAAAACATAGGGAGTTTTTTTTTAAATTATTATTATTTTTTTTTTTTTTTGGTGAGAAAGCAAGATTTATTGAGAGGACAGAAAAACTCCCACAGTGGGAGGGGACCCGAAGGGACTGCCCGAAGTTTTAACCTAACAGAAAAAGGCAAATATGTAAGCAAAATGCCATAAAATACACCACTGCTCTCATAAAAGTCTGTATAAAACATATAGCAGAAATAAAGGAGAGAAAGAGCAATCATGCTATGAAAAATATGATAATGGTAAGAAAGCAAGGCATCTGATTTCTTTCTTTTTTTTTTTGAGTTGGAGTCCCACTCTCCCACCCAGGCTGGAGTTCAGTGGCATGCTCACAGACACCACAGTCTCGACCTGCTGGGTTCAGGCGATCCCTCTGCCTCAGTCTTCCAAGTAGCTGGAACTACAGGCACGTTCTACCACAACCCGGCTAATTTTTTTATCTTATTGTAGAAAAGAGGTCTTACCAAGTTGCCTGGGCTGGTCTCGAATCTGCGGGCTCAGGCGATCCTTTCACCTCAGCCTCCCAAAGTGCTGGAATTACAGGCAGAGCCGCCGAGCCCAGCCCTGGCATCTGATTTCATATAACCATCAAAAATGAAATCCCTTCTAAAAAGTATTGGGCTGGCTGGGTGAGGTAACCCACACCTGTAATCCCAGCACTATGGGAGGCTAAGGCAGGAAGATTGCTTGAGGTCAGATGTTAGAGATCAGCGTGGAAAACATCGTGAGATCCTGTCTCTCCAAAAATAAAAAAAAAAATAGTGGGCTGACCTAAGATTAAATTTGAATTGCCATATAAAACTAAAATAAAGAAAACATCAGAAACAATAAAGGCTGCTATTTGCTTGATAAAAGTGCTCTCTATATTTATTTTTCTCCTTTTTTTTTTTTGAGTCAGATCTCACTCTATTGCCCAGGCTGAGTACAGTCACATGATAACGACGAACACGGCTTTCAACAGTCTCAACCTCCTGGGCTCAGGGGATCTTTCCATCTCAGCATCCTGAGTAGCTAGGACGACACATCACCATGCCTGGCTTTTTAAAGTTTTTTTTTTTTTTTTTCTTTTTGAACAGATGAGGTTTCACTATGCTGCCTAGGCTGGTCTTTTTTTTTTTTTTTTTTGAGTCGGAGTCTTACTCTGCTGCCCAGGCTGGAGTGCAGTGGCACGTTCACGGCCACTGCAGCCTCGGCCTGCTGGGCTCAGACAATCCTTCCACCTCAGCCTTCCAAGTAGCTGGAACTACAGGTGCCCACTACCACGTCCGCCTTATTTTTTTATTTATTGTAGAGATAAGGTCTCACCAAGTTGCCCAGGCGGGTCTTGAACCCACAGGCTCAGGCAATCCACTCACCTCAGCCTCCCAAAGCATGGGATTACAGGCTTGAGTCACTGCTCCCGGCCTAGGCTGGTATTAAATTCCTAGGCTCAAGCAACCCACCTGCCTCGGCTTCCCAAAGTACTGGAATTACAGGCATGAGTCACTGTGTCTGGCCACTCTCTATATTTCATTTAATTCTTGTAACATTACAAGATGGGCGTTGATATAGAGTACAGCCAAAAGAATACAAACTTTGTACTCATCTTAGGTTCACATTTCTTCAAGTCTCTGTAACTCACTGTCACACATATACACTCACGGTTCTCTCATCTCTCTTCCTACTTCTATTCAGGTTCCTTTGCCAGTTTTCTTCCTTTATACACCCAAAATGCTTGGTCCCAGGTCCTCCTCTATTCTTGGTCTGGGACTGTAAATAGACCAAAAATCTCATTTATACTCATGACTTTAGATGCTCAATGTTTTTGTTTGTTTGTTTGTTTGTTTGTTTGTTTTCAGAGGTGGAGTCTCACCCTGTTGCCAAAGCTGATCTTGAACTTATGGCCTCCTGCTAGGATTACAGGTGCAAGCCACCATGCTCAGCTCAGTTACTCTGTTAATGGTTTTTTGGGGTTTTTTGAGTCTCACTCTGTCACCCAGGCTGGAGTGCAGTGGGATGCTCACGGCCATCGCAGCCTTGATCTGCTGGGCTCAGGTGATCCTTTCACCTCAGCCTTCCAAGAAGCTGGAGCTACAGGCGAAAGCCACCATGCTTGGCTAATTTTTTTATTTATTGTAGAGATGAGGCCTCACCAAGGTGCTCAGGCTGGTCTCAAATCCATGGACTCAGGCAATCCTCTCACCCCAGCCTCCCAAAGAGCTGGGATTATAGGCATGAGCCACTGTGCCCGGCCTCATTAATGGCTCTTAAATCTGCATTTCCAAGCCAAATCTGTCTACTGAGCTCTTTTTTTATAAGCAACTATTTATCAATCATTTCTATCTGTATGTCCCATGAGCACCTCACACTCAGGTCTAAACCTGAAATCATCAAATGTGTTCCTCCTTCAGGTTCAAACATCCAGTTGCTCAAACAAATATCTTTGATTCCTTTTTCCCTTCAACATCACATTCAACTACTCAACAAATGCTATAGATACTACCTTCTAAATATCTCTCAATTTCTACAAGCATATTTAAATTGGTAAATTAAAAAACATCTTAGTATTTCAAGTCACTTCACTCTTTTCCATCCCTGTTGTCAACTCCTCCACCTGTGACATACAAATCATATCACATCTTTCACCTGGACCATTGCCAAAATAAATCTATTCTTGCCTTCTCTGATTCATTGAACGTCTTTCAGTCAGAGAAATCCTTTTATAAATATCAGAACATATTACCTCCTGCTTAAAAGCAAGTCCTATAAGATAAAAATCCAAAATCCTTACCCATGATTTCCTCTATAATTGATGAGATACTCAACAATAAATCTCTGCTTCCCTCTGCAACATTTTTTCACCTATTACCAATCTCCCCTTGACCATCTGCTCCAGTCACTCTGGACTTCTTTAAGATCCTCAGTTGCATCTCGGACTTCAATCACCTAGGTCTATGAATAGACTATTCCTTCCGCCTGGAATGTTCATCTCCAACCTACTTTTTTCACAGTGAGACTTCATCTGGCTAATTCCTACTCACCCTTCAAGTGTCAATCTAACTTTATTTTCTCAAGAAGACTACTCTCCCAGATTAGAATATGGTTTTTTTTGTACCCCCACTGTAATCTGTGTGTAATGACAGACTCTAGATTGCTCCCATGATTTCCACCTCTTAGTGTTCATGCTCTTGTATGATTCACTTCCCTTGAGTGTAAGCAGTATCTATGACTTGCTTCTAACCAATACAATATGGTCAAGGTGACTTTAAGCTAAATCAAAAACATCTTTCAAAAAATTAACTGCAGCCCGGCTCGGTGGCTCGGTCTGTAATCCCGTGCCTTGGGAGGCTGAGGTGAGTGGACTGCCTGAGCCCACTGGCAACTTAGCGAGACCTCATATCTACAATAAATCAAAAATCAGCCGGGCATGGTAGCGCGTGCCCATAGTTCCAGCTACTTGGAAGGCTGAGGCGGAAGGATCGCCGGAGCCCAGCAGGTCAAGGCTGCGGTGACCGGGAGCAGCCACTGCACTCCAGTCTGGGCGACGGAGTGAGACTTCAACTCAAAAAAAAAAAAAGAAAAAATTAACTGCATGCCAGGCATGGTGGGTCATGCCTGCAATCCCAGCACTTTGCAAGGCTGAGGTGGGAAGATCACTTGAGGCTAAGAGTTCAAGATCAGGCTGGACAACAAAGTGAGACCCCTGTCCCTATGTAAAATAGAAAAATTAGCCAGTCATGATAACACAAGCCTGTAGTCCCAGCTACTTGGGAAGCTGAGGCAGCAGGACCTCTTGAGCCTAGGAGTTTAAGACTGCAGTGAGCTGCAATCGTGCCACTGTACTCCAGCCTGGGTGACAGAGTGAGACTCTGTCTTTAAAAAAATGGAAAAAATTAGTAACTGCAACCTAAATGTAATGATATTATGCAAGATTGTAGCCCATCTTGCTAGGAGACACTCTCATCTGCTGGCTTTGAATAATTAAGCAGTCACATTGTGTAAATGTCATGTAGAAAAGACCATATGGCAAGGAAATGAAGGCAACTCCAGCAAGAACCTGAGGCCCTCAGTTCAGCAGCCTGTGAGAAATGGAATGCTTACAGCAACTACAACAATCACATGAGCTTAGTAGCAGATCCTTCCCCAGCTGAGCTTCAGATAAGATGGAAACTCTGGCTGACACCTTACTTATAGCTTTGCTGAGACCTTGAAGAAGGGGACCCAGTTAAGTCACACTTGAACTCTTAAACTACAGAAACAAATATAATAAATGTGTGTGTGTTTTTTTGCTGTTGAGTTGGAGTCTCATCTGTTGCCGAGGCTAGAGTGCAGTGACATGCTCAGAGCCACCACAGCCTCGACCTGCTGGGCTCAGGCAATACTTCTGCCACAGACTTCCAAGTAACTGGAACCACAGGCGTTTGCCACTACATCCAGCTAATTTTTTGATTTATTGTAGAAATGAGGTCTCGCCAATTTGCCCAGGCTGGTCTTGTACCCGTGGGCTTGGGCAATCCTGTCACCTCAGCCTCTCAAAGTGTTGGGATTACAGGCTTGAGTCACCACACCCAACTTTGTTATTTGTTTTAAAGTTGAAAAGGGCTGGGCACAGTGGCTCACATCTAATCCCAACCCTTTGGGAGGCCAAGGCAGGAGGATTGCTTGAAGTCAGGAGGTCAAGATCAGCCTGAGCAACACAGCAAGACTCCATCTGTACAAAAATAAAAAATACAAATTAGCACTACAGTGGACATACACACCAGTAGTCCCAGCTAACTGGGAAGCTGAAGCAGGAGGATGGCTTGAGCCCAGAAAGTTGAGGGTGCAGTGAGTCATGATCATGTCACTGCATTTCAGCCTGAGTGACCCAGTCTCAAAACAAAAACAAAAAAAATCAATGGCAAAAGACTTGGACACACCTCACCAAATAAGACATACAGATGGCATGCAAGTATATGAAAGGATACTCAACATCACAGCCATTAGGAAATCAAAAATTAAAGTAACAATGATACTATATACCAATTGGAAAGGCCAAAATCAAAAAACATTAACAGCAGCAAATGCTGACAAGGATATGAACCAACATGAACTCTTATCAATGATGGTTGGAATGCAAAATGTTAATGCCACTGAGTTTTTTTTTCCCCCCTCACACTGGTTTATTTAGGACTCCAGGCTCATTCCTCCATAGACTTTGTGTATTTCTCATATGCCTCTTTACTTATAGGCTCATCTAGCTCTGAAGGGTTACTCAGCATCATCCTGATCAGTCAGTCATCTTCATAACAAGATTTGTTGACTAGCCGGGATTGGTGGCTCAGCCTATAATCCCGCGCCTTTGGGAGGCTGAGGTGAGTGGACTGCCTGAGCCCGCGGGTTCAAGACCTGCCGGGGCAACTTGGTGAGACCTCATCTCTACAATAAATCAAAAAATTATTAGCCAGGTGTGGTAGTGCATGCCTGTAGTTCCAGCTACTTGGAAGGCTGAGGCAGAAGAATCGCCGGAGCCCAGCAGGCCCAGGGAGCGGCCACTGCACTCCAGTCTGGGCGACAGAGTAAGACTCCAACTCCAAAAAAAAAAAAAAGATTTGTTGACAAGTCCTGGGATTTCTGCAAGAGCTTTGTTAATTTTAGTTACTTTTCCTAATAAAGGAGAATAGAGTTCACTAGTAGCTTTCACACTTTCCAAAGCACCAAACTCATCTTGTTTGTTCAATTTTGTCCCAACTTCAGGCAGACTACAGTAAACCTCTTCCAAAGATTCCTGTGCAAAATTGCTGATTCCCACTGTTGCAATTCTGTTTTCTGTTATTCATTCATGTTTCTCTGTGAATTTATACACCGAGAGCAAGGCAGGTCCTGTGTGCAGTGTCCCGGACAGCACCAGCCCCCAGGGCCTGGGCAAGCAGGGCACAGAGGGCACCAAGGTCAGGTGCAGGCTGCAGACCACCACCTACATGCTCTGTGCTGCTTGTCGTCATGCTGGGCCTCAGTCACCTGGGCCAGGGGTGGGGGTGACTGTGAGACTCCGACACACACACACACAAAAGGAAAGTTGGCAGTTTTAAAATAAAACTAAACATACTTTTACCATACAATCCAGCAACTGCTTTCTGAATTTAAAAATAATTTTTTTTGAGTTAGTCTTATTCTGTCATGCAGGCTAGAATATAGTGGCACACTCACAGCCACCACAGCCTTGACCTGTTGAGCTCAGGAGCTCCTTCTGCCTTAACCTCCCAAATAACTGAACTACAGGCATGCACCACCACACCTGGCTAATTTTTTGATTTATTGTAGAGACATGATCTTGCCAAGTTGCCCAGGCTAGTCTCAAATCCCTGAACTCAGCAATCCTCTCGCCTCCACCTCCCAAAGGGTTAGGATTACAGGCATGAGTCACCACACCTGGCCTAAATTTAAAATATATGTCCACACAAAAATCTCCACACGGATGTTTAGTGCAGCTTTATTCATGATTGCCAACATGTGGAAGCAACCAAGATGTCCTTCAGTAGGTAAGTAGATAATGCAGTAGACTAGGACAATGGAATATTATTCAGTGCTAAAAAGAAATAGGCTATAAAGCCATGAACAGACATAAAAGAAACTTAAGTGCATATTACTAAGTGAAAGAATACAGTCTCCAAAAAACTACATACTGTATGATTCCAACTATACGACATCTGGAAAAGAGAACACTATAAATTATAAGCTAAAAAGATTACTGGTTGCCAGGGGTTGGGAAGAAGGGAAGAACACCAGGTTTTGAAACTACTCAGTAAGACACTACAATGGTGGATACCTGTCATTATATTTGTTAATAACCATTGAATGCACAACACCAAGAGCGAACTCTCAGGTAAACTATGGACATTAGATGACAATGATGTTGTTATAAGTGTGGTGCAGAAGACTGATACTGGGGAAGATTGTATGTGTGTGGGGACAGGCTATACAGGAGCTCTTCTTCCCACTTAATTTTGCTGTGGACCTCAAAGTGATCTAAAAAATAAAGTTTAAGGCCGGGTTCGGTGGCTCAGCCTGTAATCCCAGTACTCTGAGAGGCCAAGGTGATTGGATTACCTGAGACTGCGGGTTCGAGACCAGCTCAGGCAACTTGGTGAGACCTTGTATCTACAATAAATAAAAAAATTAACCAGGTGTGGTAGAACATGCCTGTAGTTCCAACTACTTGGAAGGCTGAGGCAGAAGGATCGCCGGAGGCCAGTAGGTCAACGCTGGGGTGGCCGCAAGCGTGCCATACCACTCCAGCCTGGGCGACAGTGTAAGACTTCAACTCAAAATAAATATGTAAATAAATAAAAAAAGTTTATTAAGTTAAAAAATAATTAAGGCTGGGCACGGTGGCTCACACCTATAATTCTAGCACTTTGGGAGACCAAAGCAAGAGGACTGCCTGAGCCCACGGGTTCAAGACCAGCCTAGGCAACTTGGCGAGACCTCATCTCTACAATAAATCAAAAAATTAGTCGGGCATGGTAGCATGCACCTGTAGTTCCAGCTACTTGGAAGGCTGAGGTGGAAGGCTCACCTGAGTTGAGCAGGTAGAGACTGCGGTGGCCATGAACATGTCACTGCACTCTAGCCTGGGCAACAGAGTGAGACTCTGACTCAAAAAATAAAATAAAATGAAACAAATAAAAACTTAAAAATAATTATTCTGTTATCTGCTATAGAACTTGTATGATTTTAATTTTCATATTTAAATTTATCCTGGTATAAAGTATAAAACAGTAACCCAACTCTATTCGCTTTTCAGATAACTACCTGGTTATGTTAACATCATTTGACTAGTTCATTTTTTCCTTATTTAAGAAAATATCGGCCGGGCTCAGTGGCTCAGCCTGTAATCCCGCGCCTTGGGAGGCCAAGGTGAGTGAATTGCCTGAGCCTGCAGGTTCAAGACCCGCCTGGGCAACTTGGCGAGATCTCATCTCTACAATAAATCAAAAAAATTAGCTGGGCATGGTAGCACATGCCTGTAGTTCCAGCTACTTGTAAGGCTGAGGCGGAAGGATCGCCGGAGCCCAGCAGGTTGAGGCTGCAGTGGCCGGGAGTGGCCACTGCACTCCAGCCTGGGCGACAGAGTGAGACTCCAACTCCAAAAAAAAAAAACAGACAAAAAAAGAAAATATCAGCCATTGCTTTGCTAAGCTCTGGTCTGGCCATGTGATTCTTTGAGCTACGGCCACCATGCTTTCCTAAGCTTTGGTCCCCTCCCATTAGGGAGGTGAATCTCCTCTCTCTCTCTATTTGCTTTCTATATAAACTATATTCTCCAATCTAACTTCTGTGCAATTCTTTGCATCTTTTGCACAGCACTGGATTGCAGACCCCCCAGTCCCAGTCTAACCTAACACACATCACCAAGTTGATAAGTTTATTCTAACAGCATGCTCAATTTTCTCAGTAATATAAAACTACATTTTTAATCTCGACATACATACATACTGTCTATTCCAAATAGACAGAATATTTCGATGGAAACAAGATCTTAAAAGTCGAGAAAAATACTGGGGAGTGTTTATAATATCCTGGAGCAAAGAGGTCTTTCTTAGCATGACAGAAAAATCAAAAATTATAAAGCAAACAAGTCATTGTTTTATACTTAGACAAAAATGTATAATATCCATGTAAAAGACATCATAGTCAAATTAAAACATGAAGGGCAAACTGGGAAACATTTGTAAAAAAGAAAAAAAAGAAGATATCATATACTAAATTAGTATATGTATTGGAGTTTATTTCTAGATTTTCTATTTTATTCCATTGTCCTGTCTATTCAAGTGTCAATCACACCAGAATTTAATGATAAAAATGATATTTCAGGAGAAAATAGACTCATTAAAAATTTGGGCCGGGCTCAGTGGCTCAGCCTGTAATCCCACACCTTTGGGAGGCTGAGGTGAGTGGATTGCCCGAGCCTGCAGGTTTGTGACCCGCCTGGGCAGGCAAGACCTCATCTCTACAATAAATCAAAAAATTAGCCGGGCGTGGTAGCGTGCGCCTGTAATTCCGGCTACTCAGAAGGCTGAGGCGGAAGGATCGCTGGAGCCCAGCAGGTCGAGGCTGCGGTGGCCGGGAACGGCCACTGCACTCCAGTCTGAACGACAGAGTGAGACTCCAACTCAAAAAAAAAAAATTTGGTTGGGCTTAGTGGCTCAGCCTGTAATCCCAGCACTTTGGGAGGTTGAGGTGAGAGGATTGCCTTAGCCTGGGTTCAAAACCAGCCTGGGCAACTTAGCAAGACCTCATCTCTACAATAAATCAAAAATTAACCAGGCGTGGTAGTGCCTGCCTGTAATTCTGGCTACTTGGAAGGCTGAGGCCGAAGGATCACGTGAGCCCAGCAGGTCGAAGCTGAGGTGGCTGTGAGTGTGCCACTGCACTCCAGCCTGGGCGACAAAAAGTGAGACTCCAACTAAAAAAAAAAGACAAAACACAGGCAGTGGGAAAATACTTGCAACATTCATAATAAAGAATTATTATCAGGATATGCAAAGAACTACAAAAAAAAGGTAAAGACTATAAATGAACAGGTTATATGTATGACCAGTAAGTCAAAGGACTTTATTGATAACCAGAGTATAAAAATTAAAATGAGTTATCAATTTGGATGGCTGAGGAGGGAAGATTACCTGAGGCCAGGAGTTTGACTGGACTGGGCAACACAGTGAGGCTCATCTCAAAAAAAGTTATCAACCCTCACAAAAACGGTTAATTGAGTTTCAACAACAGTATCAAAACCATTAAACAGGGAAGGAGCAGTCTTTTTTTTTTTTGAGTTGGTGTCTCACTCTGTTGCCCAGGCTGGAGTGCACAGTAGCATGCTCATGGACTGTAGTCTCTACCTGCTGGGCTCAGGTGATCTTTCTGCTTCAGCCTTCCAAGTAGCTGGAACTATAGGCATACATCAACACACCCAGTTAATTTTTTGATATACTGTAGAGATGAGGTCTCGCCATGTTGCCCAGGCTGGTCTCGAACCTGTGGGCTCAGACAATCCTCTTGCCTGCTGGGATTACAGGCGTGAGCCACTGCACCAGCTAGGAACAGTCTTTTCAACAAGTTATCCTTATAAAATTGGATATTCACATGCAAAAGAATGAAATTGGTCTCTTACTTTATGCCATATAAGATTAATTTAAATAATCAATGACATAAATGGAAGAGCTAAAACTATAAAATTCTTAAAGGAAAACATTAAGGAAAATCTTCACAGTACTCGATTTAGCAATGAAATCTTGGACATGACACCAAAAGCACAGGTAACAAAAAATAGATAAAGATAAATTGAGCATAATCATAATTTAAAACTTCTGTGCAACAAAGGATACTATCAAGAGAGGGAAAAGACAAACTACAAAATGTGAAAAATATTTGCAAATCATATATATGATAAGGGATATATGAATATCCCCATGTATAAAATATATAAATACAATCTAATTCAAAAGTGGACAAAGAATTTGAATATATATTTCTCCAAGATTTATAAAAAAGTCTAATACTGAGTGACCTCTCACAGAAACAAAGATCAGAATATCACATGTTTTCACTCATATAATGGACCTTGAACATCCAATGTAATACTATAAGAAAATGACTGATGGTACTGGGAAATTATGGGGGGGGGATGGGATTAACAGTAGCTAATATCTATCTGGGACTGGGAAAACACCTCTTATCAATAGGGTGCCTGAATGAAACGTAATTGTACACCTAACCCTTAACTGTACCCTACAAAACGATAATAAAAAATACTGATTATAAAAAAAAAAAAAAAAAAAAAGTCAATAAGCACATGAAACAATACTGAACATCACTAGTCATTAGGCTGGGTGCCGTGTCTCACACCTATAATCCCAGCAATTTGGGAGGCTGAGATGAGAGGATTGCATGGGTTCATGTGTTTGAGATCAGCCTCAGCAACCTGGCGGGATGTCAACTCTATAATAAATCAAAAATTAACTGGGCGTGGTGGCATGTGCCTGTAGTTCCAGTTACTTGGAAGGTTGAGGTGGAAGGATCACCTGAGCTCAGCAGGTCAAGGTTGCGGTGGCTGTGAGCGTGCCACTGTACTCTAGTCTGGGTGACAGAGTCAGACTTTGACTCAAAAAAAAAAAAAGGGAGGCTGAGGTGAATGGATTGCCTGAGCCAGCAGGTTCGAGACCCACCTGGGCAGCGAGACCTCATCTCTACAATAAATAAAAAAATTAGCTGGGCATGGTAGCGCGCGCCTATAGTTCCAGCTACTTGGAAGGCTGAGGCGGAAGGATTGCCAGAGCCCAGCAGGTCAAGGCTGCGGTGGCCGGGAGCAGCCACTGCACTCCAGTCTGGGCGACAGAGTGAGACTCCAACTCAAAAAAAAAAAAAAATTCCAGTACTTTGGAAGGCTGAGGTGGGAGATCGCTTAAGCCCACAAGTTTGAGACCAGCCTGGGAAACATAGTGATACCCTGTCTCTACAAAAAATAAAAAGAAAAGAAAAAAACAAAAAAACTAGCCAAGAGCCGGGCTCGGTGGCTCAGCCTGTAATCCCGCACCTTTGGGAGGCTGAGGTGAGTGGATTGCCTGAGCCCGCGGGTTCGAGACCCGCCTGGGCAGCGAGACCTCATCTCTACAATAAATCAAAAAATCAGCCAGGCGTGGTAGCGCATGCCTGTAATTCCAGCTACTTGGAAGGCTGAGGTGGAAGGATCGCCAGAGCCCAGCAGGCAAGGCTGCGGTGGCCGGGAGCGGCCACTGCACTCCAGTCTGGGCGACAGAGTGAGACTCCAACTCAAAAAAACTAGCCAGGTGTGGTGGTGTGCGCCTATAGTCCCAGCTACTTGGGAGATTGAGGTAGAAGGATCACATCAGCCCAAGAGGTCAAGGCTGTGGTGAGCTGGGACCCTACCACTGTACTCCAGATTGGGTGACAGAGTAAGACTTCAACTCAAAAAGAAAAAAAACAACACTACTCATTAGGAAAATGCAAATCAAAACCACAATGAGATACCACTTCCCTCACTAACAAGAATGAGTATCATTAAAAAAAAAAAAAAGAAAATAAGAAGTGTTAGCCAGGCACAGTGGCTCACACCTGTAATCCCAGCACTTGGGAAGCCAAGGTGAGAAGACTGCCTGAGACCACAGGTTCGAGACCTACCTGGGCAATATGGTGAGACCTCATCTCTACAATAAATCAAAGTTAGCCAGGCACGGTGGTACATGCCTGTAGTTCCAGCTACTTGAAAGGCTGAGGCTAAGCTCAGCAGGTTGAGGCTGCGGTGGCCATGAAGAATAAGACTCTGACTCAAAAAAAAAAAAAAAAAAAAAAAAAAAGAACCATCAGTGAGGATATGGAGAAATTGGAACCCTTGTGCATTGCTGGTAGGAATGTAAAATGGTGTAACCACTGAGGAAACCAGTTTGGTGGTTCCTCAAAAAATTAAACATAGATAGACAAAGTTCAATAAGGCAGTCACAAAAAAGATAAATACTACATATTTTCACTTACATAATGTATCTAAAGAAGTCAAACTTTTAGAAACAGAAAGTAGGCAGGAATTGGTGGCTCAGCCTGTAATCCCACACTTTGGGAGCCTGAGGTGAATGGACTGTCTGAGCCCACAGGTTCGAGACCCGCCTGGGCAACTTGGCAAGACCTCATCTCTACAATAAATTTAAAAATTAGCCGGGCGTGGTAGTATGCGCCTGTAGTTCCAGCTACTTGGAAGGCTGAGGTGGAAGGATCGCCAGAGCCCAGCAGGTTGAGGCTACAGTGACTTGGAACAGCCACTGCACTCCAGTCTGGGTGACTGAGTGAGACTCCAACTCAAAAAAAAAAAAAAAGAAAGAAAGAAAGAAAGAAACTGAAAGAAAAATGGTGGCTGCCAGGTTCTGGGGGTAGGGAGAAATGGGTAGTTGTTTCATGGGTACAGAGTTTCAGTTTTGCTAGATAAAAAGGTTCTAGAGTTTGACTGCACAACAATGTGAATATACTTAACACAACTGTACACTTAAAATCATTATGATGGCAGCCGGGCTCGGTGGCTCAGCCTGTAATCCCGCGCCTTTGGGAGGCTGAGGTGAGTGGATAGCCTGAGCCCACGGGTTCAAGACCCGCCTGGGCAGCGAGACCTCATCTCTACAATAAATCAAAAAATCAGCCGGGTGTGGTAGCACACGCCTGTAATTCTGGCTACTCGGAAGGCTGAGGTGGAAGGATAGCCGGAGCCCAGCAGGTCGAGGCTGCGGTGGCCGAGAGTGGCCACTGCACTCCAGTCTGGGCGACAGAGTGAGACTCCAACTCATAAAAAATAAAAAATAAAAAATCATTATGATGGCAAATTTTATGATACATATATTTTACCACAATTTTTTTGTATTAGAATCTCACTCTGTCACCCAAGTGATCCTTCCATCTCAGCCTTCCAAGAAGCTGGAACCAAAGGCATGTACCACCATGGCTGGGTGATTTTTTGATTTATTGTAGAGATGAGGTCTCACCATGTTGCTCAGACTAGTCTCAAACCCGTGAGCTCAGGTAATCCTCTTGCCTCTGCCTCCCAAAGAGCTGAGATTACAGGTGTGAACCACTGCACCCAGCTTACCACAATTTTTTAAAAGTTAAACCATTATCATATGACCCAGAAATTCCACTTATAGCAAATGCCCAAAATAACAGGAGGGTGAAATATTTGCATATCAATGTTCAAAGCAGCATTATTTATAATACTCAAAAGTTGAAAACAATCCCACCATCAACAGACAACTACATAAACAAAATGTGGCGTATACATACAATGCAATATTATTCAGACATAAAAAAGAATGAAATTCTGATACATGCACTGCTACAACATAGATAACCTTGAAACACTATGAAGTGAATTAATTCTAACACAAAAGGGCAAATATTGTGTGAATTCACTTATATGAAGTAACTAAATAGGCAAATTCATAAGGATAGAAAGTAGAATAGAAGGTATCAGGGGCTGGGAGTGAGGTGGAATTGGTGAGTTAATATTTAATGGGTATAGAATTTCTTTTGGGGATGACAAAAGGGTTCTAGAAACAGATAATGATGGATGCACAACATTGTTTTGTTTTGTTTTGTTTTTGAGTTGGAGTCTTACTCTTGTAACCCAGGCTGGAATGCAGTGGCACGCTCATGACCACTGCAGCCTGAATCTGCTGGGCTTAGGTGATCCTTCTGCTGGAACTACAGATGCATGCCACCATGCCCGGCTAGTTTTTTGTGATTTATTGTAGAGACGAAATCTCACCAAATTGCCTAGGCTAGTCTCGAACCCCAAGGCTCAGGCAATTCTCTCACCTTGGCCTCCCAAAGTGCTGGGATTACAGGCTGTGTACTGCGCCCAGCCAACATTGTAAATGTTATAATGACACTAAACTGTACACTTATAAGTAGCTAAAGCCGGGCTCGGTGGCTCAGCCTGTAGTCCCGCGCCTTGGGAGGCTGAGGTGAGTGGAATGCCTGAGCCCACGGGTTCAAGACCCGCCTGGGCAACTTGGTGAGACCTCATCTCTACAATAAATTAAAAAAAAAAAACAACTAGCCGGGTGTGGTAGCACGCGCCTGTAGTTCCAGCTACTTGGAAGGCTGAGGCGGAAGGATCTTCAGAGCCTAGCAGATTGAGGCTGCGGTGGCCGGGAGCGGCCACTGCACTCCAGTCTGGGCGACAGAGTGAGACTCCAACTCAAAAAAAAAAAAAAAAAGGTAGCTAAAATGGCCAGGCATGGTGGCTCACACCTGTAATCCCAGAATTTTGGAAGGTCAATGCAGGCAGATTGCTTGAGCCCAGGAATTCAGCACCAGACTGCAATATAGCGATACCTGGTCTCTACAAAAAAAAAAAATCAAAAAACTAGCCAGGCATGGTGGTATGTGCCTGTAGTCCCAGCTACTCTGGATGCTGAGGTGGAAGGATGGCCTGGCCCACCCAGAAGATCCAGCCTGGGCAACAGAGTGAGACCCTGACTAAAAAAAATTTAAATTTAAATTTAAATTTAAAAAGGCTAAAATGAGCCGGGCTTGGTGGCTCTGCCTGTAATCCCGCGCCTTTGGGAGGCTGAGGTGAGTGGATTGCCTGAGCCTGCGGGTTCGAGACCCGCCTGGGCAACTTGGCGAGATCTCATCTCTACAATAAATCAAAAAATTAGCCGGGCGTGGTAGCGCATGCCTGTGGTTCCAGCTACTTGGAAGGCTGAGGCGGAAGGATCACCAGAGCCCAGTAGGTTGAGGCTGCGGTGGCCGGAAGCGGCCACTGCACTCCGGTCTGGGTGACAGAATGAGACTCCAACTAAAAAAAAAGGCTAAAATGGTAAATGTATGATACAAATTTTTTTTTTTTTTCCAAGTAGAAGTCTCTCTGTCGCCCAGGATGGAGTGCAGTGGCACACTCACAGCCATCACAGCCTCAACCTGCTGGGCTCAGGCGATCTTTCCACCTCAGTCTTCCAAATAGCTGAAACTACAGGTGCACGCCACCATGCCCAGCTAATTTTTTTATTTATTGTAGAGACAAGGTCTCACCAAGTTGCCCAGGTTGGTCTCGAACCCCTGGATTCAGGCAATCCTCTTCCCTCAGCCTCCCAAAGTGCTGGGATTACAGGTATGAGCCACCACACCTGGACAATAAAAATATTTTAAAGAGAGAGACTAAGAGGAAAAGAGATGGAGGTGGTAAGTAGAGACAACTCTGTGGAGATGTTTTGGTTCAAAAAAGAACAAGACATGAGAAAGTAGAGCTAAAAAGAATAATAGGTGGGAAATAAGGGGTTTTTTCCCTCCATAAACAAAGGTTTTTTTAAGGTGCTAATGGGAATAATTAGCAGAGAGTGAAAATATAATATAGAAAAGAGAGGGGAAATTTTCTGAAGTAAAAGAATTTCTAGGCAAATGAAAATACAATGTACAAAACAAATGGAAATAACTGACTTAGATAGGAACATGGGTAGTTGATCCATAGTGCCAGGTATAAAAGTCATAGAAGTAGGTGAAGATGGGGGTTGATGGCTTATTTGTACTGATGGGAGTGTATGGAAGTTATCTTTTGCTTGCTTCAATTTTCTTAGTGAATTAAGAAGCAGTTCATGGATGGGCATGACGGCTCAAACCAGTAATTCCAGCACTTTGGGAGGCCGAGGCGAGAAGATTGCTTGAGCTCACAGGTTTGAGACCAACCTGGGCAACTTGGTAAGACCTTGTCTCTACAATAAATCAAAAAATAAGCTGGGCATGGTAGCACTCACCTACAGTTCCATCTACTTGGAAGGCTGAGGTGGAAGGATCGCCTGAGCCCAGCAGGTCTAGGCTGCGGTGGCTGTGAGCATGCCACTGCACTCCAGCCAGGGCAACAGAGTGAAACTTCAACTCAAAAAAAAAAAAAAAAAAAAGAAGAAGAAGAAGTTCATTAATTACTGACAATGGGGACTAGAGAAGAAATACTTAGATATGATGAGAGAAAAATAAAGGTATGAAATAATCTCCTGGCAGTGTGAATGAACTAGGGGAAGGGGAATATGATTATTTAGGAGTTTTAGGGCTCAATATTTTGAGTTGCGAGTCTCACTCTGTCGCCCAAGCTGGAGTGCAATGGCACGCTCACGGCCACCGCAGCTTCAACCTGCTGGGCTCAGGTGATCCTTCTGTCTCTGCCTTCCAAGTAGCTAGAATTACAGGTACGTGCTATCACACCCAGCTTATTTTTTTATTTATTGTAGAGACAAGGTCTCACCAAGTTGCCCAGGCTGGTCTTGAACCCCTGAGCTCAGGCAATCCTCTCGTCTTGGTCTCCCAAAGCACTGAGATTACAAGCTTGAGCCACTGCACCTGGACTATTTTTTTTATTTATCATAGAGAGGAGGTCTCGTCAAGTTGCCCGGCTTGGAAAGTCTTTCAATATGTTTGCCTATTTCATGATGGGTGGTTTAGGCGTGCATCTGCCCCCACTACACTGAGTGTTCAGCAGTTTTTGACCAAAAAAACGGCACGACCTCTGTGGTGCCCCACCCTCCCTATTCACCTGATCTCACTCCAAACAACTTTTTTTTTGCTTCCTCAGATGAAAGAAGTCCTCAGAGGGAAATATTTTGCCAATGTAGAAGAGGTAAAACAAAAAAGGGGAAAGCACTAAAAGGTATCAAAACTGATGAGTTAAAAAAGTGGGGTTTGTTTTTGCTTTTGTTTTTGTTTTTTGAGTTGGCGTCTGACTCCATTGCCCAGGCTGAAATGCAGTGACACGCCCACGGTCACAACCAGCATCAACCTGCTGGGCTCCAGCAATCCACCTCAGCCTTCCAAATAGTGGGAACTATAGGAAAGTGCTACCACGCCCAGCTAAGTTTTTATTTATTGCAGAGATTAGGTCTTGCCAAGTTGCCCAGGCTGGTCTTGAACCTACCAGCTCAAGCAATTCACTCACCTTGGCCTCCCAAAGTGCTGGGATTACAGGCTGAGCCACCAAGCCCAGCCTCAAAAGTGTTTTGAGCAGTGGAAAAAGCATCTCAACACGTGTACTGCATCAAACAGAGAGTTCTTTGAAGGTGACTGAAGTTTAAACACATAAGAATAACTACACAGCCGGGCTCTGTGGCTCAGCCTGTAATCCCACGCCTTTGGGAGGCTGAGGTGAGTGGATTGCCTGAGCCCACAGGTTCGAGACCCGCCTGGGCAGGCGAGACCTCATCTCTACTATAAATCAAAAAATCAGCCGGGCGTGGTAGTGCATGCCTATAATTCTGGCTACTTGGAGGGCTGAGGCGGAAGGATCGCCGGAGCCCAGCGGGTCAAGGCTGCGGTGGCCGGGAGCGGCCACTGCACTCCAGTTTGGGCGACAGAGTGAGACTCCAACTCAAAAAAAAAAAAAAAAAAAAAAAAGAATAACTACACAATTTTTTTAATCAATAAATTCTGGGGTTTTTCGGGTCCCTCCTTGTACGTACGTACACATACACACACACACACACACACACACACACACACACACACACACACACACACACACACACACACCTGTGAATAAGGGCAAATGGGGGGGTGGAAGAGGCTCCTATATTATTTTAATTTTTGATCAGCACACATTTTAGAATTAAAAGAAAATATCCTACAAGTTAATAAATGTTTGAGAGGAAAGTTTAGAACACTGTTCAAAATCCACAGTACCCTGACTAGGCAAAGCATCTGTCCTAATTAAATAGAGCGACCAACTTAGCAAAACAATATGAGAAAAACTGAGGTATCACTCACCTTGAATACTTCAGAGAAGAAGCCAGAACCTATTTTTTCACAAGTGAAATCATCCAAACGTGTCAGTCTGGAAAAGGCACTTATAAGAGCTCGATATGAAGATGGCCAAACTCTTCCCATCTGGGTGATATTCCCATCCCCTCCACCGCCTCCTTCAAACTCTTCAAGACGCTCCACACGTGGAGGAAATCCTGCAATTGAATTCCGTTTGCTCCGATCCATAGCCTCAATAATCACTTTTTCTTCTTTTAAGAAGGAAATCCACATATAAATTTTTGTTGAATTTTACTTCTCTTCTGGTTTGACACTAAACAAGAGATTAAAAAAATTCATCCAAATCATTAACAAATAGATACATGAATAGAAAATTATACATTATGTATTATATATATATATTTTTTTTTTTTTTTTTTTGAGTGGGAGTCTCACTCTGTTACCCAGGCTGGAGTGCAGTTGGCACGTTCTCGGCCACTGTAGCCTTGATCTGCTGGGCTCAGGTGATCTTTCTGCCTCAGCCTTCCAAGTAGCTGAAATTACAGGCATGGACTACCACAGCAGGCTAATTTTTAATTTATTGAAGAGATGAGGTCTCGCCAAGTTGCCCAGGCTGGTCTTGAACCCATGGGCTCAGGCAATCCTCTCACCTTGGCCTCACAAAGTGCTGGGATTATAGATGTGAGCCACCGCACCCAGCTGAATATATATAATTTTATATATATAATAAAATTATTTAGTCAGGGTCTTATTCTGTCACCCAGGCTGGAGTGCAGTGGTACAACTTGTAAGAAGATACTTTGTTTATTACAAAACAATAAATGCTCAATGCAAAATATTTCCTAGTTCCTGGCTTACAGATCTAAAATATACTTTGTCTTTATTCTCACATAACACAGATATATTTAAGTCTTGTCTCTTTTTTTTTTTTTTTTTTTGAGACAAGGGCTTGCTCTGTCACTCAGGCTACAGTGCAGTGGCATGATCATAGCTCACTGCAGCCTCAAGCTCCTGGGCTCAACTGATCCTCCACCTTACCTTGCAGTGTAGCTGGGACTATAGACTTGTACCACCACGCCCAGCTAATTTTTTATTTTTATTTTTGGTAGAGACAGGGTCTTGCTATGTTGGCCAGGCTGGTCTCAAACTCCTGGACTTAAGCAATCCTATTGCCTCAGCCTCCCAAAGTGCTGGAATTACAGACATGAGCCCACACCTGGCCTAACACTGATATATTCAAAGCCCAAGATACAGTCAATCTTTAACTTGAGTAGAATATAATGAAGATCATCAGTTACATCCTAAGTAACAAAATAACAATGATAAAATTAATATCTATCATTCACTGAACACCTACTTTCCAGGAACCATAGTGTAAGAGCTTAGTATGTCATGCCGTTTGATTCTCAAATAATCCATGATAAAAGAAGTAATGTGTTCATTTCACAAAGAGATCAAGAAATCAGTCATTACATGGAAGAGATAAAATTAAAATGCAAAGCCTGTCTGCATCAAAAAAGCCTATGCTCCTATCAATATCCTTTATAATCTCATAAAATTGTCTCTTTATTTAAAAATTTAAGTCCAAAAATACAAAACAGAGACGACAAAGAGATTTCAAAATTATATATTATATACTTTTATTTACTTATTTTTTTGAGTCAGGGTCTTACTTTGTTGCCCAGGCAGTAGTGCAGTGACAGGATCACGGCTCATAGCAGTCTCGAACTCCTGGGCTCAAGTGATCCTCCCGCCTCTGCCTCCCAAGTAACTGGGACTATATGCATGTGCCATTACACTCAGCTAATTTTTTTTCTTGAAACGTCAAGTTCTCGCCAAGGTCTGGCTGGTCTCAAACTCCTCAGTTCAAGCAATCCTTCCACCTCAACCTCCCAGAGAGCTGGGATTACAGATGTCAGCCCCCATGCCTGGCTGATGTATACTTTAAAAGAAGAAAATGATATCCAGAAGTAATCTAAAAATTCACAGTTAATTAAACAGCACAGTTCAGTAACTATAGAAGGCTCGAACCCATCCTAGTATATAACTAAGAATAAAAGCATAAGGCTACTTTTTCTTTTAGCCTGTCTCTCCCTACTTCTTTTTTTCATGAGACTCGGTTGTAAAAATTCTATGCAAAATACAACATTGTGACTTTTCAATTAGTGAAATGCTTTCATAAATGTGGTGAATACCTGCCCAAACTACCTCCACCACCTGGCTAACCAAGCCCTAACACTACCAGAATAGTGACAGGGCTCTCAGGGCCGTCCTTATATGACCCTGCCTCCCTAGCCATAGCCAGAAGTCAGCACTGTACCCAATATGGACCAATCACAGTTCCTTTCCTGGCAATGTGGAATTGAAATTAAGATATTTCAGTCTCAATATAACTTCTTTCTAAAACGGAAGCCATGTAAACTCAGGAGCTATTGGCCATGGCCATTTTCTATCACACAGTCTGGGAGGCAGAAGTCAAGAGATTGAGGTCAAAACAAAAAGAAAAAAAAAAATACAAAGAGAAAATTTTCTGATTTCCCTGTTGTGCTCTAATCCCTGATTCCTGAGGCCTAATTGAATCCAGGTTTAAGGTTCCATGAGATATCCCTGCATATTTAAAATAAATAATTTTTAAGTTCCACTACTGTCATCAGAGAAGGATGAATAATCTGAGTTCCCAAAGAATAAAACATTTACGAACCTCTATTGAACGTATGCCAAAAAGTGGCATCAGTACCACCAGACCAAATATTTACAGTCACAAGAACAAAAATGTAGGGTTTTAAGACCAAAAAGTTGTAATGTCACAGTCAGTAGAGATGATCAAGTCCAGTTATTCACTTTATATTTTTTAAAATGTAAGGCCCAGAACGTGAAAATGCTATAAGTAAATGCTGTAAGCTACACATTAGTAAAGCTAGATCTGGAACCAAGAAAACAAGGGTAGTGCATTTCTCAAAGTGTGTCTGTTGATCACCTGCTTCAAATTACCTGTGGAGCTTGTTTAAAACCCAGAGTCTTGGGTGTCACCCTTGACCTACTAAATCAAAATCTCTTGGAGTAAGACTTGGAAATTTAACTAAGCTCCTCAGTGATTGTTACATATAATAACAGTTGAGGATCCTCTACAGCGGGGAAGGGGATTATTAATAGATTTTTTTTTAAACACTAGGAATTTTACAAGCATTTTCTCATTTGATCTTCAAAAAACATACCACCAACCCAAACATGATCTCCGTTTTAAAGAAAAAGAAACACAGGCTCAGGAGGTGAAGTAACTCGCCTAAGGATACACAGTTGGTAGATTCAGAACTGGAAGTAAGCTCTGACTTAAGCAACAAAGCTCAAACTTTTTCCATTTCATTATTACTTGGTTCACTGTTTTTTCACTATGAGAGCTGTAAGGAGTTAAGCTACTCACCTGGCTAGAAAAGAAGACAGAGACTTAGTATAAAGGAAGGCTAGACTGACTGTAATTTGGACAGAGACAGAAAAGAAAAAAAAAACTTAAGTTAGAAAAATAAAAGTTGGCTGGGTACGGTGGCTCAAGCTTGTAATACCAGCACTTTGGGAGGCTGAGGTGAGAGGACTGCCTGAGCCCAGGGGATCGAGACCTCGTCTCTACAATAATAAAAATATTAGCCGGGTCTGGTAGTGTGGGTCTGTCGTTCTAGCTACTTGGAAGGGTGAGGCGGAAGATCATCTGAGCCCAGCAAATCGAGGCTGTGGTGGCTGTGAGCGTGCCACTGTACTCCAGCCTAAGCCACAGGTGAGACTCCCAACACACACACACACACAAAAAAAAGCAAAAGAAAAGTTATTAGGCCTAGTGTGTTGACTCATACCTGTAATCCCAGCACTTTGGGAGCCTGAGGCAGGAGGATCGCTTGAACCAAGAGTTCAAGATCAGCTTGGGCAACATAGCAAGACCCCTCATCTCTCTCTTTTTTTTTTTTGAGTTGGAGTCTCACTCTGTCGCCCAGACTGGAGTGCAGTGGCCGCCTCAGCCTTCCAAGTAACTGGAACTACAGGCGCGCACTACCATGCCCGGCTAATTTTTTGATTTATTGTACAGATGAGGTCTCACCAAGTTGCCCGGGTGGGTCTCTAACCTGCGGGCTCAGGCAATCCACTCACCTCAGTCTTCCAAAGCGTGGGATTATAGGCTGAGCCACCAGCCCGGCTATGACAAGTTTCTTAATAGCCTTGTCCTTGGGAGCAGGGTAGGTACAGTCTGTGCAGCAAACAGGCTGTACATGGCCATAGCCCTTTTAGGCACGACCGCTGTTCCTTCTTTTTTTGTCATCTTGGAAGCGAGAACCCAAAAGCAGGATATTCCATTTTTAATAAAATAAATTGCTTTCGTGACCCGCCTGGGCAGCGAGACCTCATCTCTACAATAAATCAAAAAATCAGCCAGGCGTGATAGCACGTGCCTGTAATTCCGGCTACTCGGAAGGCTGAGGTGGAAGGATCGCTGGAGCCCAGCAGGTCGAGGCTGTGGTGGCCGGGAGCGGCCACTGCACTCCAGTCTGGGCGACAGAGCGAGACTCCAACTCAAAAAATAAAAATAAAAAATAAATTGTTAACCTCCTCAATGCCCACAGGGTTCCCAGAGAGTAGGACATCCTACTTCTCTATAGTAAAGCATAGAAGACAGAATTGGCTCACCGCAGCTCAACAGGTCTGGTTTTACATTCTCAGCTAAGTCGGAGGAGGTAAGGAACTGCTACTGAGCTGGTTTGATAGTAGTCCTCTTACAAATTTTACAAAAGCACAACAGACTGATAATTTATATGTACATATATGTACGTGTATATAATGTTTTTGCTGCCGTTGTTTAAAAGACAGAGTCTTGCTTTGCTGCCCAGGCTGGTATCGAACCCCTGGCCTCAAACAATCCTCCCATCTCAGTCTCCCAAAGTGCTGAGATTACAGGCATGAGCCACCATGCCTGGCCAATTTTGAAATTTATTGTGAAAAATAATGTATCATAACACCTTTCAAGAGTAGGGAAATTATTTCTAAAAAGTTACATTCTTAGAGAAATTCTCGCACGTAAGCACAAGAAACCCAAACAAAGATAAAATCATTTCATTTTACCATTGTGTATATTAAGGGGGGGAAAAGGAAACAACCCAAAAGTTCATCAATAGGAACAATAAATAATTAAATTGCAGCATATTTCTCAGTGAAATATATAGCATTTACGTGAATAAATTATACCTAATAATGTGAATGCATTGCAAAAGTAATGCTGAGCAGGATAAAAAGGCAAGTTGTAGTTAATGATATTACTAAAAATTAAATCAAAAAATAATTGTTTAAGGCGTTACTGCAAAAAATTGCGTCACCACTTCTACAATATATCATTTTTATTAAAAATGTTATTTTTATGCTGGGCTCGGTAGCTCAGCCTGTAATCCCGCGCCTTTGGGAGGCTGAGGTGAGTGGATTGCCTGAGCCCACGGGTTCGAAACTCACCTGGGCAGCAAGACCTCATCTCTACAATAAATCAAAAAATCAGCCTGGCGTAGTAGCGCGTGCCTGTAATTCCGGCAACTTGGAAGGCTGAGACGGAAGGATCGCCGGAGCCCAGCAGGTTGAGGCTGCGGTGGCCGGGAGCAGCCACTGCACTCCAGTCTGGGCGACTAGGTGAGACTCCAACTCAAAAAAAAAAAAAGGTTTTTTTTGTTTGGTTTTTTTTTGGGGTTTTTTTTTTTGAGTTGGAGTCTCACTCTGTCACTCAGACTGAAGTGCAATGGCCACTCCCGGCCACCACAGCCTCGACCTGCTGGGCTCCGGTGATCCTTCCACCTCAGCCTTCCAAGTAGCTGGAACTACAGGCGCGCGCTACCACGCCCAGCTAATTTTTGATTTATTGTAGAGATGAGGTCTCGTCAAGTTTCCCAGGCAGGTCTCGAACCCGCGGGCTCAGGCAATCCACTCACCTCGGCCTCCCAAAGTGCTGGGATTACAAGCTGAGCCACCGAGCCCGGCCAAAAATGTTATTTTTAAAAACACACAATTATATACTCTATGATAAAGAAGCCGAACAGCATAGTGACAAACAGTATGGCATCTACAGTCAAACAATCTAGGTTCAAATCCTTGCTCCATAACTTTTAGTTAGATAAACCTAGTACATGTTATTAACTTCTCCACATCTCCAGTTCCCCATGTGTAAAATGAAAAAAAAATAGTACCTACATTATAATATTTTCTATCTATTAAATTAACTCATTTTCTTCTTACAATTACCATAATGTTCTTTTTGTGTGTGTGTGTGGAGTCAGAGTCTCACTGTCACCCAGGTTGGAGTGCAATGGCTTTCCAAGTAACTGGAACCACAAGTGAGTACCACCATGCACGGCTAATTTTTTTGATTTATTGTAGAGATGAGGTCTCACCAAGTTCCCCAAAGCTGATCTTGAACCCCTGGGCTCAGACAATCCTCTCATCTCAGCCTTCTGAAGTGCTGGGATTACAGGTGTGAGTCACCACACCCAGCACCATAACGTTCTTGATTAAATGAACAGTACTTGGCAAACACTCAGCATTCAACCACTGTTTTATTAGACTTAGTAAAGACACTATATTAATAGTGAGTGTCTAAAAGTATAAACTAGAAAGACAGACACTAAATTTGTAATAGTATTTGTCTCAGTGGGAAAGAAAAGAAATGAGACAAAGATAGGGAACTCTAAAAGAGACATGCACTATACCAATATTTCCTTGATGTGATGAGGCGGCCAAGTGGTTAAGGCAATAGACTGCCAATAATATTTTTGTTTTCTTTTCTGTTTGTTGTTGTTTTTTATTGAGTCGGAGTCTCACTCTGTCGCCCAGGTTGGAGTGCAGTGGCACACTCACAGCCACTGCAGCCTCAACCTGCTGGGCTCAGGTGATCTGATCCTTCCACCTCAGCCTTCCAAGTAGCTGAAAGTACAGGAGTAAACCACCACACCAGGCTAATTTATTTATTTATTTACTGTAAAGACAAGGTCTCATCAAGTTGCCCGGGTTGGTCTTGAACCCTTGCCCACCTTTGCCTCCCAAAGTGTTGGGATTACAGGCATGAGCCACAATGCCCAGCATGTTCCCTGTTATTTAAAAAGTAAACCTATAGTAAACAACACAAAATGATATATTTGCTAGTTTTGTTATTTTTGTTCATTCATATGGGGGAACCCCAAAAAATTTATTTATAAAAAATTATGTATTTATTCTTACATGCTTAAACATCAGTCATCTTCAAAGTACTCTCCATTTGATGCAATACACCTATAGAGACACTTCCCCCGCTGCTCAAAACACTTTTTGAACTCATCAGTTTTGATGCCTTTCAGTGCTTCTGACATTTTTGTTTCACCTCTTCCACATCAGCAAAACATTTCCCTTTGAGGACTTTTTTCATCCAGGGAAACAAACAAAAAAGCTGCTTGGGGTCATGCTGGTTTTGGTCAAAAACTACTGAACACTCAGTATGGTGTGGGCAGGTGCATTCATAAACTATCCATCATGAAATGGCCAAACGTGTTGAAATACTCTCCAAAAAATATTCACAATCTGTCACAACACTAGCTGGTACACTGATGACAGTAGGCTTTAAGAACACTTACCTAGTGGTGGTAGTCTCTACCATAAGGTGCCTGTCCTCCAAAAAATAATTCCATTTTTGGGGAGTGGTTCCCTCGTATTTATTATTCTGGGTGGTATCTGTTATATTGTACTCTTTTCTGTATTTAATTTTTGGGGGAATTTGAAAAAAGAATGCTAACACTTTTTTTAAAAGCCTATCGCTAATAAAACAGCTATGCAGTACGCTTAGGCCAAAAAAATTGAAAACAACTTGGCAAATAAATAGCATCACAGTGTGCAAGCCAAGTCTCTAGATTCTCAAACTTTTATTCTGCAAAAGTCCACTATAGTTTTTGGTCCAAGGAGTATTTATATCTTAGGCTAAAACTTCAAAAGCATTGAGTGAATTTTGGATAGCCTAATTTATTCAAGTCCACAAACTTAAAATATAAAAGGGTTCATAACAAACGCTGATACTTAGTGTAGACCTCCTATCATAAGCTAAAGTAATACAAATTATTAGAGCTGAGATGAGTGGTAAAAAGTAGAGTCCCAGCCAGGCTTGGTGGTTCAGCCTGTAATCCCGCACCTTGGGAGGCTGAGGTGAGTGGATTGCCCGAGCCCGCGGGTTCGAAACCCACCTGGACAACTTGGCGAGACCTCATCTCTACAATAAATCAAAATGAGCTGGGCGTGGTAGCACGTGCCTGTACTTCCAGCCTTGACCTGCTGGGCTCCGGCGATCCTTCCGCCTCAGCCTTCCAAGTAGCTGGAACTACAGGCGAGCGCTACCACTCCCGGCTCATTTTGATTTATTGTAGAGATGAGGTCTCGCCAAGTTGTCCAGGCAGGTTTCGAACCCGTGGGCTCAGGCAATTCACTCACCTCAGCCTCCCAAAGGCGCAGGATTAAAATGATTAATTTTAAAATAAGAAAATATGGCTGGATGTGGTAGTTAATACCTATAATCCTAGCACTTTGGGAGGCCAAGGAGGGAAGATCACTTGAGGCCAGGAGTTCAAGATCAGCATGGACAACAGCAAGACTCCATCTCTACAAAAGTAAAAAATTAGGCCAGGTTTGGTGGCTCAGCCTGTAATTCCAGCACTTTGGGAGGCCGAGGCGAATGGACTGCCTGAGCCCACGGGTTCGAGACCCACCCAGGCAACTTGGCGAGACCTCGTCTCTACAATAAATAAAAAATTAGCCGGGCATGGTAGCGCGCGCCTGTAGTCCTGGCTACTTGGGAGGCTGAGGCGGGAGGATCACCAGAGCCCAGCAGGTCAATGCACTCCAGCCTGAGCAACAGAGTGAGAGAGATTCCAACTCAAAAATAAATAAATAAATAGAAAGTAGAGAAATAGGTAGATAAATTAAATAAACAAAAAAATACATTATTTGAAATGTGCAATATTTTATGACAGCTTCTGTCTCTGAATTACCTCTCTTGGTCTTATTTGTTTTGTTTTGAGTAGGAGTTTCACTTTGTCACCCAGGCTGGAGGGCAGTGGCACACTACCGGCCACCACAGCCTCGACCTGCTGGGTTCAGGGGATCCTTCTACCTCAGTCTTCCAAGTAGCCAGAACTACAGGCGCATGCCACCACACCTAGCTAATTTTTTTATTTATTGTAGAGATGAGGGTCTCACCAAGTTGCCCAGGCTGGTCTCAAACCTGTGGGCTCAGGCAGTCCTCTCACCTCGGCCTCCCAAAGTACTGGGATTATAGGCATGAGCCACCGCGCCCAGCCTTCTTGGTCTTATTAATGAAATACTATCTTTTGATAATAATAGCGCCTCTCAAAGTATAACTTTTTTTGGAACAGGGAATATGATAGTTACTTTCACATTTACTAGAAAAATATAAGGAGTTATTGTCATAATGGCGGGGGTGTAGGATGGGCACTACTGGCATTTTAGTGGGCAGAGGCTAGGGAAGCTAAATGTCCTACAATGCACAAAACAGGCCTGCACAACAAAGAATTGTCCTATCCTAAATGCCAGTGGTGCCCTGGTTAAGCAACACTGTGTTAGAAAAGCTTAATCACTTTTGTTATTAAACTAGGAAATAGCCTTTAGTAGTCTTCCAAAAATGCCAAAATTTTACATAGCTTAGAAGGTCACAGGTAATTTTTTAATAGTTCTGTTCTCAATATTATAAACTTGGAAGTTCAAAATTTATTTTCTACATAAGTAGGTTTCTCTTTTCAATGATTAATTCAGGTTGATTTATTTTTCACAAAGAAAAGTACAGTTTTATCTTTCCAAAGTAGGAATTCCATGAATCATTCTCTCCTTCCCTTCTTCCCCCCTCTCCTCTCGACAGGGTCTCACTCTGTTGCCCAGGATGGAGTGGCATGATTATGGTTCATTGCAGCCTTGACTTCCTGGGATCAAGTGATCCTCCTGCCTCAGCCTCCTGAGTAGCTGGGACTACATGTGCACACCAACACACCTGATGAATTTGTATTTACTTATTTTGTGGAGATGAAGTCTCGCTGCTCGCTGTTGTCCAGGCTGGTTTCAAGCTCCTGACCTCAAGGGATTCTTCCACCTCAGCCTCCCAAAGCACTGGGATTACAAGCGTGAGCCATAGCACTTAGCCCACAGATCATCTTCCAGGCAATCAAGTAAATTTTTAAGACTCTCAATTAGACCTACTCCTGTCTGAAATGCTTCCAGAAATAACTGCAGCCACCATTTACTATGGGTCTTACATCTACCAAGTGTTTTGCATATTATCTCTTCTAATCTTTGTGACAACTCTCCAAAGTATGCAAAGTATTTATTATCATTTCCAAATTAAAGAGGAAGAGGCTGGGCATAGTGGCTCAGGCTTGTAATTCCAGCACTTTAGGAGTCCAAAGTAAGAGGATCACCTGAGTCCAGGAATTCGAGACCAGCCCAGACAACAGAGTAAGACCCCCTATCTAAATAAATAAATAAAAATTAGCCAGGTGTGGTGGTAAGCACCTGTAGTCCTAACTACTCAAGAGACTGAGGGCAGGAGGATGGTTTGAACCCAGGAGTTTGAAGTTACAGGGAGCTATGATCACATCACTGCACTCCAGTCTGAGTGACAGAGACCCTGTCCCTAAAAATAACAATTAACTAGTTAATTAATGAATGAAAAATAAATTGAGACCCTGAGAGATTATGATGTCTCCAAACACAAACAAGTAGTGACAGACTCAGGACTGAAATCTATACTTCCCACTATGATATATCTCCTCCAGAATCACAATTATTTAATTTCTATGAAAAATGATTTGGGGTTCAAGCTATAGAAAGTTACTACTAGTCCCCCCCCACCCCCATCCATCAACAAGGAGACTAAAAAGTATACAGATAATAGATCCACCAGCCTCGGAGGCAAAAGCCTTCAGTCATTCAAATGCTTCAAACATAAAAATTAGCACTGATTTCAAGAGACTTTCTAAAAAATGGATGCCAAGCTGACAGAAAAATATGCCAAATCCTAATAATTCCTTCTTTTCCAGTCTAATACACAATATCTATTGTTTCTTATTCCTTCATTTCACAGGAACCAAGGAGATAAAACTTCACAATAATGTAGACACAAAATCCTGAAATGCACTGAAAAGCTATCAACCCAACAGGTAGCAGGACCTGTCAAAGTGTCAGCCAGCAACCAAAAATCTTCAACATCCACCCAAATATGGAATCATATGTGCATAAAGTTGGTAATAAAATCCCAGAAGATTTCTGAGAATTCAGTTGACCTACACCCTACGTATAAAGAGTAAAAAAGAGGCCGGGCTCAGGGGCTCAGCCTGTAATCCCAGCACTTTGGGAGGCCGAGGTGAGTGGATTGCCTGAGCCCAGGTTCAAGACCTGCCTGGGCAACTTGGCGAGACCTCATCTCTACTATAAATCAAAAATAGCCGGGCGTGGTAGTGTGCACCTGTAGTTCCAGCTACTTGGAAGGCTGAGGCAGAAGGATCACCGGAGCTCAGCAGGTCGAGGCTGCGGTGGCCGGGAGCGGCCTGCACTCCAGTCTGGGTGACAGTGTGAGACTCCAACTCAAAAAAAAAAAAAGTAAAAAAGAATGCAAATATAATAATGCTAATATCCTAATAATATGTCGGTTTATTTCAATAAAAAGTCCCTAACTAACCCAAAATGAAATAAAGATTAGTTATGAGTAATATGTAGTCCAGGAAACTGGCTATTCATTTTCCAGAATAGGAATACTGACAAGTACATTAGCTGGGTGTCAAGACTAAACACATGGCAAATCTACACAACGGGTATGCTCAGCTGTTATCCTGTCTAGGGACCAACACAGCAAATACAGACACATTTCAGGATGACTGCCTAATTAAAAATAAAAGCAATACTGCTGAGCTTGCGATCCTGCTGTGAAATAATGAGTTGCGGTTTCCATTCAAACTAAAGGCAATCTAGCATAAAAACTGGCATCCCCTATTTAATTAGCCACGAATATACACAATGGCATATATTAGTGCCAGACAGATCAAAAGCCAGTTCTTAAAAGTGTATTAGCTCTTTTGAATAAGCATCACATTTGCTGTGTAACTTCAATCCCTCAGGCTATGAGACATGATATAAAACATAAATTTAGTTTGAAAGTTATAAAGGCATTTGGAGGTTAACTAGTTTAATTGTCTGACCAATTCAGGAATCCCCTCTATTAACTTACTCAAATGTTACTTTGGCCCCCACTAAATGAAGGCATTATGACAGATGCTATAGTATTTACTGAGCATTTGCTATAACTCAGATATTTTTCCAAGTGCTTTACATTTAATATTCATAACAGTCCAATAAAAATAGATATTACCTCCATTTTACAAATGTGTAAACAAAGAAATGAAGAAATACTTAACTTGCTCAATCTCATAACCAAGAAGTAGTGGAGCCAGAATTCAAACCCAGAGTCCATACTCTTCCTTTTTTTTGAGCTGGAGTCTCACTCTGTGGCCCAGGGTGGAATGCAGTAGCACCATCATGGCTCACTGCAGCCTCGAACTCCTGGGTTCAGGCAATCCTTCTGCCTCATCCTCCGAAGTAGCTGGGACTACAAGCATGTGCCATCATGTCTGGCTAATTTTTTTTGTAGAGAGAGTGTCGCTATGTTGTCTCGGCTGGTCTCAAACAACCCTCTTGCATAGCCCTCACAAAGTGCTGGAATTACAGGCATCAGCCACCACACCCTGCCTAGATCCCATACTCTTAATCACCATATTTATACAGTCTTTTATTAATACAAAATGAAATAAAACATGATTCCACCCATTAAGGAACTCAGTCTCCCACAAAGATACATGTAATTCAATGAATATAATGCAGTACAATAAGATAACTACTAATGATAGGTTAGAAGGAAACTTAAAGTACTAGCAAAGAGGACAGAGAAGTGGGAAAGGAGATAAGTGATTTTTAAATTTTTTTTTTTGAGATGGGGGAGTCTCACTGAACTGGACTACCCAGGCTGGACTGCAGTGGCTATTCACAGGTGAGAACATTGCATATTTCAGCCTCAACCTCCTAAGCTCAAGGGATCCTCTTGCCTCAGCCTCATTAGTATCTAGGACTACAGACACGTGTCACTGTGCCAGGCAGAAATAAGTGACCTTAAAAAGACGGTCAAGTGGGGGTTAGGCATGGTGGCTCATGCCTATAATCCCAGCACTTTGGGAGGCCAACGCAGGAAGAATGCTTAAGCCCAGGACTTCAAGCCTAGTCTGGGCAATATAGCGAGATCTCATCTTTACAAAAAATTAGCCAGGCGTGGTGGCACCCGTCTGTAGTCCCAGCTATTTGGAGGTTGGGGCTCAGGCAGAAGGATTGCTGAGCCCAGGAGGTCAAGGTTGCGGTGATCGTGCCATTGTACTCCAGCCTGGACAACAGAGTGAGACTCAGACTCAAAAAACAAAGAATATAGCCGGGCTCGGTGGCTCAGCCTGTAATCCCGCGCCTTTGGGAGGCTGAGGTGAGCGGATTGCCTGAGCCCGCGGGTTCGAGACCCGCCTGGGCAGGGAGACCCCATCTCTACAACAAATCAAAAAATCAGCTGGGCGTGGTAGCGCACGCCTGTAGTTCTGGCTACTTGGAAGGCTGAGGCGGAAGGATCACCGGAGCCCAGCAGGTCGAGGCTGCGGTGGCCGGGAGCGGCCACTGCACTCCAGTGTGGGCGACCGAGTGAGACTCCAACTCAAAAAAAAAAAAAAACAAAAAAAAAAAAGCCAAATAACATTATCTTAGCCGGGCTCGGTGGCTCAGCCTGTAATCCTGCGCCTTTGGGAGGCTGAGGTGAGTGGATTGCCTGAGCCCATGGGTTCGAGACCCGCCTGGGCAGCGAGACCTCATCTCTACAATAAGTCAAAAAATCAGCCGGGTGTGGTAGCACATGCCTGTAATTCCAGCTACTTGGAAGGCTGAGGCGGAAGGATTGCCGGAACCCAGCAGGTCGAGGCTGCGGTGGCCGGGAGCGGTCACTGCACTCCAGTCTGGGTGACACAGTGAGACTCGAACTCAAAAGAAAAAAAAAAAAGAATATTAGCTTATACAGAGAAGACAGAGAAAAAATGGAGACAATCCAAATGTCCATCAACAGGGAGAGGCTGAATGAATTATAGTATATTTATGTAATTTAATATTATGTAGCAATTAAAATAATAAGGTAAATTATATACATTCTAATATGGAAAGAGGCCAAGTTCCACTATTTAGTAATAATAGCGAGTTGCAGAACATAATGTACAGTGTATCTTGTTTTTATATTTTGTTTGTTTGTTTTGTTTTATTTTGTTCTTTGAGTTGGAGTCTCACTCTGTCACCCCAGACTGGAATGCAGTGGCCACTCCTGGCCACTGTAGCCTGGACCTGCTGGGCTCCGGTGATCCTTACGCCTCAGCCTTCCAGTAGCCGGAACTACAGGCACACGCTACCACACCCGGCTAGTTTTTGATTTATTGTAGAGATGAGGTCTCGCCAAGTTGCCCAGGCGGGTCTCGAACCCGCGGGCTAAGGCAATCTACTCACTTCGGCCTTCCAAAGCGCTGGGATTATAGGCTGAGCTATCGAGCCCAAGCATTTTTTTTTTATTTTATTACTATTTTTATAATAATAGTAAACATTATTGCTGTGTGCTCATGCCTGATTAATGGCCATGCTTTTTTTTTTTTTTAGTTGGAGTTTCACTCCCTTGCCCAGGCTAGAATGCAGTGGCATGCTCACAGCCACTCCAGCATTGACCTGCTGGGCTCAGGCAATCCTTCTACCTCAGCCTTCCAAATAGCTGGAACTTCAGGTACGTACTACCACGCCCAGCTAATTATTTATTTATTGTAGAGACAAGGTCACACCAAGGTGCCTGCGCTGGTGTCGAACCTGAGGGCTCAGGCAGTCCACACACCTCAGCCTCCCAAAGTGCTGGGATTGCAGGCTGAGACACCAAGCATGGCCGCATTACTTTAAAAAATAAATAAACCAGGCTCAGTGGCTCAGCCTGTAATCCCGCACCTTTGGGAGGCTGAGGTGAGTGGATTGCCTGAGCCTGTGGGTTCGAGACCCGTCTGGGTAACTTGGCGAGACCTCATCTCTACAATAAATCAAAAAATCAGCTGGGCGTGGTAGCGCATGCCTGTAATTCCAGTCTGGGCGACTGAGTGAGACTCCACCTCAAAATAAATAAATAAATAAATAAATGAATGAATATGAAGCGGATGCGGTGGCTCACGCCTGTAATCCCAGCACTTTGGGAGGCTGAGGTGAGAGGATTGCCTGAGCTCAGGGGTTCAAGACCAGCCTGGGCAACTTGGCAAGATTGCGTTTCTACAATCAATTTTTCTAAATCATAAAATTAGCTGGATGTGGTGGTGCACACCTGTCGTTCCAGTTACTTGGAAGGCTAAGGCAGAAAGATCACCTAAACCCAGCAGGTCAAGACTGCAGTGGTCATGAGCATGCCACTGCACTCCAGTCTGGGCAACAGAGTGAGACTCTGACTCAACCAATCAATAAATAAAATTTTAAAATACCAGGCTCGGTGGCTCAGCCTGTAATCCCGCGCCTTTGGGAGGCTGAGGTGAGAGAAGTGCCTGAGCCCACGGGTTCGAGACCCGCAAGGGCAACGAGACCTCATCGCTACAATAAATCAAAAGATCAGCTGGGCGTGGTAGCGCATGCCTGTAATTCCGACTACTTGGAAGGCTGAGGCGGAAGGATCGCCAGAGCCCAGCAGGTCGAGGCTACAGTGGCCAGGAGCGGCCACTGCACTCCAGTCTGGGCGACAGAGTGAGACTCCAACTCAAAAAAAAAAAAAAAAAAGAATCCAAAGGAGAAAAGCACCCAACTATTTTTTTGGAGTTAGAGTTGGAGTCTCACTCTGTCGCCCAGACTGGAGTGCAGCGGCCCACTGCAGCCTCAACCTGCTGGGCTCCGGCGATCCTTCCGCCTCAGCCTTCCAAATGGCTGGAACTACAGACGCACGCTACCACAACCGGCTAGTTTTTTGATTTATTGTAGAGATGAGGTCTTGCCAAGTTGCCCAGGCGGGTCTTGAACCCGCGGGCTCAGGCCATTCACTCACCTCGGCCTCCCAAAGCGCAGGATTACAGGCTGAGCCACTGAGCCCGGTCCCAACTTTTATTGTAAAGAGTATCTTCCTTCAATGTCTACTTTCGTGTCTTATATGTATGTATATATATGTGCATATATATTTGTATATATATTGTATCTATATTTCTTTTTAAATTATAATTTTTCAGTCTGAAATTTTATTTTATTTTATTTTTTTGAGTTGGAGTCTCACTCTGTCACCCAGACTGGAGTGCAGTGGCCGCTCCCAGTCACCACAGCCTCCACCTGCTGGGCTCTGGTGATCCTTCCGCCTCAGCCTTCCAAGTAGCTGGAATTACAGGCGCGCGCTACCACGCCCGGCTAATTTTTTATTTATTATAGAGATGAGGTCTCGCTAAGTTGTCCAGGTGGGTCTCGAACCCGCGGGCTCAGGCAACCCACTCACATCAGCCTCCCAAAGGCACAGGATTACAGGCTGAGCCACCGAGCCCGGCTGAAATTTTATTCCTTTTAAGGTACGATTTTCTCTAACAATATTTTTTTTTGAGTCGGAGTTTCACTCTGTCACCCAAGCTGGAGTGCAAAAAGAAGGATCCCAATTCATTGCAGCCTTGACCATCTGGGCTCAAGGAATCCTTCTACCTCAGCCTTTAAAGTAGCAGGGACTACAGGAATGTGCCACAATGTCCAGCTAATTTTTTGACTTTTTGAAGAGACTAGGTCTCACTCTTTTGCTTAGGCTGGGCTCAAGCAATCCTCCCACCTTGGCCTCTTACTAAAATGCTGGGATTACAGGTGTGAGCCATTGTGCCTGGTCCTCCTTTAACATTTCCTGTTTTTTTATTTTATTTTATTGTAGAGATGAGGTCTCGCCTGCCCAGGCAGGTCTCGAACCCCCGGGCTCAGGCAATCCACTCACCTCAGCCTCCCAAAGGCGCGGGATTACAGGCTGAGCCACCGAGCCCGGCTAATATTTCTACTATTTCATCAGCATGAAGATTTCAACATTTCAGACTAGCCGGAGGGAAGAAAACTGCAACCTGCAACAGTTCACATAACACAAATGACAGTTGTTGCTTATAAAATTCCTTACACTTTGCTCCATTAAAATTAGCTTAATCATTATCCCCCATATTTTTTTTTTTTTTTTTTTTTTTGAGTTGGAGTCTCACTCTGTTGCCCAGACTGGAGTGCAGTGGCCGCTCCCGGCCACCACAGCCTCGACCAGCTGGGCTCCAGTGATCCTTCTGCCTCAGCCTTCCAAGTAGCTGAAACTACAGGAGCGTGCTACCACACCCGGCTAATTTTTTGATTTATTGTAGAGATGAGGTCTCGCCAAGTTGCCCAAGTGGGTCTCAAACACGCGGGCTCAGGCACTCTACTCACCTCAGCCTCCCAAAGGCGCGGGATTACAGGCTGAGCCACCGAGCCCGGCTCTGTCCCCCAGATTTTTTTTTTTTTTTTTTTTTGAGTTGGAGTCTCACTCTGTCACCCAGACTGGAGTGCAGTGGTCGCTCCCAGCCACCGCAGCCTCGACCTGCTGGGCTCCGGCGAACCTTCCGCCTCAGCCTTCCAAGTAGCCGGAATTACAGGCATGCGCTACCACGCCCGGCTGATTTTTTGATTTATTGTAGAGATGAGGTCTCGCTGCTCAGGCGGGTCCTGAACCCACGGGCTCATGCACTCCACTCACCTCAGCCTCCCAAAGGTGCGGGATTACAGGCTGAGCCACTGAGCCGGGCTATCCCCCAGATTTAACACACCTTTTTTTCCTTTGAGACAGGGTCTCACTATGTTGCCCAGGCTACAGTGCAGTGGCATGATCATGGCTCACTGCAGCCTCAAATTCCTAGGCTCAAGTAATCCTTTCACCTCAGCCTCCTAAACAGCTAGGACTACAGGTGTGTATCACCATGCTTGGCTAATTTTTTTTTTTTTTTGAGTTGGAGTCTCACTCTGTCGCCCAGACTGGAGTGCAGTGGCTGCTCCCGGCCACCGCAGTCTCGACCTGCTGGGCTCCGGCGAACCTTCCGCCTCAGCCTTCCAAGTAGCCAGAATTACAGGCATGCGCTACCATGCCCGGCTGATTTTTTGATTTATTGTAGAGATGAGGTCTCGCTGCCCGGGCAGGTCTCAGACCCGCAGGCTCAAGCAATCCACTCACCTCAGCCTCCCAAAGGCGCGGGATTACAGGCTGAGCCACCGAGTCCGGCTAACATTTTTTTTTTTTAAGTCAGAGTCTTGCTTTGTCACCCAGGCTGAAGTGCAGTGGCATGCTCATGGCCACCCCAGCCTTGACCTGCTGGGCTCAGGCGATCCTGGCGCCTCAGCATTCTAAGTAGCTGAATCCCTCACATGTGCCACCACGCCTGGCTAATTTTTTTATTTATTGTAGAGACAAGGTCTCACCATGCTGCTCAGGCTGATCTCGAATCCCTACACTCAGCCAATCCTCTCGCCTCTGCCTCCCAAAGTGCTGGGATTACAGGAGTGAGCCTATGCCCAGCCTATGCATGTAATATTCTTTGTCTTGGTGTGTACTTCCTGATCTCTTCCACATTGCTCTCTTAGTAATCATCTCATATGGGAAGTGTTCTGTGACCTCTCAATCTCTTTTTTCTGTGCTTTGTTAACGCACTGCACAAACCTTTATTATAGTTATCATATAGTATTTTAATTGTTATCAGTCTCTTTCACTGGACTATGAACTCCATGAGGGCTTGGACTCAAACTTATTCATCTTGAAATGAATTATAGCTTTATAATTCTACAATTTGAATCAAAATGAATGAAGAAAAAAAAGAAAAGGAACAGGACATTGAGATTTCACAATCTCTATATAAAAAGCATATTCATTCTTTCATTTACTCAGTTAACAAATATTTATTTAGCACTTCCTAAGGACTAGACACTATGCCAAATTCTGGTAAACACAATATAGACAGACACAGAGAAAGAATTCTGAGAGAATACAATCCAAAGTGCTAACACTGGTTATTAACTCTTTGAATTTTGGGCATATTATAATTTATAATCAACTAAAAAAATTTTTAGTCCTCCAAAATTACAAATTCCTATCAATCAGTAGGAATACAAAACCAAGAGTAAACAGTATGCAACATGCAACAAACTTTGAGAACTTATAGTCAAATTCTAATTAGAAAGAAACAACAAGAATAAATATGCAAAAATATTTCAGAATTTTTATGGTGAAGTCATTGTGGAAATCCTTTTGAAAAACATCCCATGCAAACTGTACAAGGAAAACACTGATCACAAGATCAATACCACCTAGTTTTCCATAATGCAGAATGAAAATTATATCACTCAATTTAATGCAGTGGAAGAGACGCCAGTCTCTGATACAGCTTGTTCAGAAGGTAAATTAATAAATAACACCATATTTCATCTGTATAATGATTTACAGTTTAGAAAGCACTTTGATCATCACAATAATTCTATTTTCTTGTTCCCACTGGATAGATTAAATAACTAAGGACTAGCTGGGCTCAGTGGCTCAGCCTGTAATCCCATGCCTTTGGGAGGCCGAGGTGAGTGAATTGCCTGAGTCCACAGGTTCAAGACCCGCATGGGCAACTTGGCGAGACCTCATCTCTACAATAAATCAAAAATCAGCCAGGCGTGGTAGCGCGTGCCTATAATTCCGGCTACTCGGAAGGTTGAGGCGGAAGGATGGCTGGAGCCCAGCAGGTCAAGGCTGGGGTGGCCGGGAGCAGCCACTGCACTCCAGTCTGGGCGACAGAGTGAGACTCCAACCCAAAAAAAAAAAAAAAAAAAAAAAGAAAAACTAAGGACTGAAATGCGGAAGGCTTTTCCATTTTTTGCTCAAAATTCAAAAGCCATAAAAGAAAAGACTGAGCAGTCTGCGTACAAAAAATCCAAAACTTCTACTTGGGAATAAAATAAAGTAAGTCAGTAGACAAATAAGAAAAATATCTGCAATGTGTATCAAAATAAGAAAAATATCTGCAATGTGTATCACAGATAAAACATTTATCTTATAAGAAAGGGACTGGCAGTGGTGGGAAACTGCCAGGAGAAGGGTGGGCACACCTCATCAAAAAGGGTACCTACATAATGACCATTTGCATACCTAATCCTGAATTATACCCGACATTTTTTTTTTGAGTTGCAGTCTCACTCTGTCGCCCAAGTTGGAATACAGTGGCGCATTCATGGCCACCCCAGCCTTGACCTGCTGGACTCACACAATCCTTCCACCTCAGCCTCCGAAGTAGCTAGAACCTCAGGTTCGCGCTACCAAGCCAGGCTACATTTTTAAAATTAAAAAAAAAAAATTTTATCTTTTCATATTGACAGCCCTAGAAATCAATAGCAAAATGACCTATGCTCAACAGAAAAATAGGTAAAGGATTTAAACAAGCAAGCAGTTCACAGATAAGAAAATAAAAGTGATTCAAACATATAAACAGATGTTTCAATCTTAGAATAATTTTTTTAAATTAAAACTAGGCCAGACACAGTGGTTCATGCCTATAATCCCAACACTTTGGGAGGCTGAGGTGGGAGGATCATGTAAGCCTAGGAATTCAAGACTAGTCTAGGCAACATAATGAGACCTCTACAAAAAATTTTTTTAAAGTAGCCAGGCGTGGTGGCCTATTTCTGGAGTCCCAGCTACTCAGGAGGCTGAGGCAGGAGGATCCCTTAAGCCCAGGAGTTCAAGGCTGCGGTGAGTAGTGATTATGCCACTGTACTCCAGTTTGAGCAACAGGCTGAGACCTGACTCAAAAAGTCTACGCTGAGGTATCATTTCTCTCTATCAAACTGGCAAAAATCTAAGTTTGATAACAGCAAAGAATAATATTAACAACGTTGGTCCTGGAGCCAGAGTACTTAGTTTAAAATTCTGCTACTTAGAGGATGTGTGACTTAGGTAAGTCATTTAAATTCTCTATTCCTGCCAGGCTCGGTGGCTCAGCCTGTAATCCCGTGCCTTTGGGAGGCTGAGGTGAGTGGATTGCCTGAGCCCGCGGGTTTGAGACCCGCCTGGGCAGCGAGACCTCATCTCTACAATAAATCAAAAAATCAGTCAGGCATGGTAGCGCATGCCTGTAATTCCGACTACTTGAAAGGCTGAGACGGAAGGATCGCCGGAGCCCAGCAGGTTGAGGCTGTGGTGGCTGGGAGCGGCCACTGCACTCCAGTCTGGGCGACAGAGTTAGACTCCAACTCAGTAAATAAATAAATAAATAAATTCTCTATTCCTCAATGTATTCATCTGAAAAAAAGGAAATAATAGTACAAAGAAATATTAAATAAGGTAATTTATATAAAGCACTTAGAATTATATCTGGCACATAGTAAGCACTGTGTATGAGCTATGACACAGTCAATGGTTTTTTGTTGTTGTTTGTTTGGTTTTTTTTTATCTTTAGAGATGAGGTTTCGTCAAGTTGCCCAGAGTGGTCTCAACCCCTGGGCTCAGGATATCCTCTCGCCTCCACCTCCCAAGGTGCTGGGATTACAGGTATGAGCTACTGCGCCTAGCCAACACAACCAGTGTTAATGAGTAAACAAGCAATGCATACTGGAACAATCCATAAGGAAGGCAATTTAGCAATATATTTCATATTGATGAATGTATGTATCCTTTAACTTAGAAATCCCATTTCTGTGCATTTATCCCACAAGTATTCTTACACACATATAAAATGACATGTTCAAGGATGTTGTTTACAGCATTGCTTAAAATAGCAAAATACTGGAAAGAACATAAATGTCAATTCCAAGAAACCAGTTAAATAAAATTTTTTTTTTTTAGTAGAAGTTCTCACTCTATCACCTATACTGGAATGCACCCCAGCCTGGGCAACAGCAAGACGCTGACACAAACCCCCCCCAAAAAAACAAACAAATAAACAAAAATATAAAAATAAATATATTTATATAAGCAGTGAAAAGTCTCATTCCTTTGCCTGTCCCCCATCCATCCAGTTCTCTGCCCTCTCCCAAACACTTTCTTAGGCAAATGCATACAAATATGAATATACAGTTGACCCTTAAACAACACAGGGTTGAGGTACTGACCCCCGCACAGCTGAAAATCCAAGCATAAGTTCTGACTCCCCTCAAATTTAACTACAACTACTATTGCTGGCGTAGCTGCAGTGTAGCTTCATGAATTTGCTTTTCTTTTTTTTTCTTTTTTTTTTTTGAGTTGGAGTCTCACTCTGTCACCTAGACTGGAGTGCAGTGGCCACTCCCGGGAGCAGCCACCGCAGGCTCAACCTGCTGGGCTCTGGCGATCCTTCTGCCTCAGCCTTCCAAGCAGTCGGAACTACAGGCACGTGCTACCACGCCCGGCTAATTTTTGATTTATTGTAGAGATGAGGTCTCACCAAGTCGCCCAGACGGGTCTCGAACCCGCGGGCTCAGGCAATCCACTCACCTCAGCCTCCCAAAGGCACGGGATTACAGGCTGAGCCACCGAGCCCAGCATTGCTTTTCTTTTTTTTAACAATGGTTCTTATAATGGATTCATTTATCTTGAAGTGGATGACAACGGCTGCCGCAGACCTCAATCTATGGTACATATCAAACAATTCAACTTTTTCATATAATGCAGTTCCTCTCCAGTGAATTGCATGTGGTAGTCAAAAGTGATCATTCAGGATTCTTGTGTATTGTTTATGCTGTTTAGTATAAAACTATGTACTTTTTTTTTTTTTGAGTCAGAGTCTTATTTTGTCACCCAGGCTGGAGTGCAGTGGCATGCACACCTCCTGGGCTCAGGCGAGCCTTCTGCCCCAGCCTTCCAAGTAGCCAGAACTACAGGCGCACTATCACACCTGGCTAATGTTTTGTTGTTGTTGTTGTTGTTGTTGTTGTTGTTGTTGTTGTTGTTGTTTGAGTTGGAGTCTCACTCTGTCGCCCAGACTGGAGTGCAGTGGCCGCTCCCAGCCACCGCAGCCTCACCTGCTGGACTCCGGCGACCCATTCGCCTCAGCCTTCAGAGTAGCCGGAATTACAGGCATGCGCTACCATGCCCGGCTGATTTTTTGATTTATTGTAGAGATGAGATCTCGCTGCCCAGGCGAGTCTCGAACCCGCAGGCTCAGGCAATCCACTCACCTCAGCCTCCCAAAGGCATGGGATTACAGGCTGAGCCACCGAGCCCGGCTTAATGTTTTTATTTATTGTAGAGGTGAGGTCTCGCGAAGTTGCCCAGGCTGTTCTCGAACCCATGGGCTTCGGCAATCCCCTCACCTCGGCCTCCCAAAGTGCTGGGATTACAGGCTTGAGCCACCGCGCCCGGCCAATCTTAACTTTTTATAAAACATTTGTGGTCCAGGTGTGGTGGCTAACAATTGTAATCCAAGCACTTTGGGAGTCTGAGGCAAGTGAGTCATTTGAGCCCATAAGCTTAAGGCTGCAGAGAGCTATGACTGTGCCACTGTACTCCAGCCTGGGTGACAGAGTGAAAACCTCTTTTAAAAAATCATTATAAAGCGGGGCTCAGTGGCTCAGCCTGTAATCCCAGCGCTTTGGGAGGTTGAGGTGAGTGGATTGTCTGAGCCGGCAGGTTCGAGACCCGCCTGGACAACTTGGCGAGACCTCGTCTCTACAACAAATCAAAAACCAGTCGGGCATGGTAGCACACGCCTGTAGTTCCAGCTACTTGGAAGGCTGAGGCGGAAGGATCGCTGGAGCCCAGCAGGTAGAGGATGCGGTGGCCGAGAGCGGCCACTGCACTCCAGTCTGGGCGACGGAGTGAGACTCCAACTAAAAAAAAAAAAAAAAAAAAAAAAAAGATCATTATATACAACAGTTTTGTGGGGCCAGGCTCAGTGGTTCATGTCTGTAGTCCCAGCACTTTGGAGGCTAAGGCAGAGGGACTGACTGGGGCCTGGAGTTCGAGACCAGCCCAGACAACACAGAAAGAGAAAAATCCATACTACTGGGCTCCATTACAAATATATTATCCTTAACTAACTGGGCCCTCAATATGGTTAGCAATCTTTTTTTAAAATCTTTTTTTTTTTGAGTTGGAGTCTCACTCTGTCGCCCAGACTGGAGTACAGTGGCCGCTCACGGCCACCGCAGCCTCTACCTGCTGGGCTCCGGTGATCCTTCTGCCTCAGCCTTCCAAGTAGCTGGAACTTCAGGCGCGCACTACCACGCCTGGCTCATTTTTTGATTTATTGTAGAGATAAGGTCTCGCCAAGTTGCCCAGGCGGGTCTCGAATCCGCGGGCTCAGGCAATCCACTCACCTCAGCCTCCCAAGGCACGGGATTACAGGCTAAACCACCGAGCCCAGCCTTCTTTAAAAAATCTTTAATATAGCCGGGCTCTCCAGTCTAGGCGACAAAATGAGACTCCAACTCAAAAGCAAACAAACAAACAAAAATCTTTAATCTATTCCCTTTTCATGTTCCATTTAAGATTGTTATCGCCATAATACTTAAGTTAGAAACTCACCAGTTTGTTCAGTCTCCAGAGACAACTGACACAGGTAACTGGTCACATTAATAAAATAATGCCATCTGTTGAATTCTCTCACCTTCCTTTCCTTTATCACATCATTAACCACCTTGACTTCTATCCTTTTGGCGTCAAAGAATGAAATGCCTGACATATTTCCTAGGTAAACGTTCCCCTCAACCTACAAAACCGTTTCACCCATACTTAAAAGAAACACACATGTGCCATTAGTGCTGGCTAATTTTTCTTTTTTATTGCAGAGATGAGGTCTTGCCAAGTTGCCCAGGCTGGTCTCAAACCCCTGGGCTCAGGCAATCCTCTCACCTCCACCTCCCAAAGTGCTGGGATTACAGGCGTAAGCCACTGCACCCAGTGATCGTGTGCGTTCTCTCTCTCTCTGTCTCTCTCTGTGTGTGTGTGTGTGTGTGTGTGTGTGTGTGTGTGTGTGTGTGTGTGTGTGTGTTTTAGATAGCAGGATTTATTGAGAGGACAGAAACACTCCCACAGTGGGGGGGGACCCAAGGGGCTTGACTCCAGCTATATTGAATGTGTTATCTATTCAAAGATTGATATTTTTAGAAAACCAACTAAAGCTCACAGAGGATATATAATTTGCCTACCATCATATAGTTAACAACAGTTAGCCGGGCTCAGTGGCTCAGCCTGTAATCCAGCACCTTTGGGAGGCTGAGGTGAGTGGAATGCCTCAGCCCATGGGTTCGAGACCCGCCTGGGCAATGAGACCTCATCTCTACAATAAATCAAAAAATCAACCGGGCGTGGTAGTGCATGCCTGTAATTCCGGCTACTTGGAAGGCTGAGGAAGAAGGATCACCGGAGCCCAGCAGGTCGAGGCTGCGGTAGGCGGGAGCAGCCACTGCACTCCAGTCTGGGCGACAGAGTGAGACTCCAACTCAAATAAATAAATAAATAAATAACAGTTGACTACAATTAGAGCTTCCTTAAAGTTTTTTTTTTCCTTTTATCACAGTATTTTCTGAAAATTTCAGAAATAGGAGATTTAAAACTGATCACAAGTAGGCTCTTCTCTGAAACAGCCACTCCCTCTGAGTGTTCAGCAAAAATAACACTGGAAAGACCACACTGAAGTCATCTCCACATGATGACTTAGAAAATAGTATAATACCCATTGTTGGGACAAAACATTCACCATCACCCACACAATACAATGTAATAATTGGGCTTCATCTACTAGGAGATGAAATTCCCATAAATGCCCTTATCAAAGGTTTCAAATTCCAACACAACATTCATTTTGCAAAATTTTATAACACTAAAAACATATTTATAAACACTTTCACACAGGGAGTGAAGAGCATTAAAGTAAGTCAGCTTTCTACTCTAAATAAGTCACTGTGCCTAGTCGCAGCACAAATATTTTTAAACAGAATTAAGGTTCATCATATGCCAATTTACAAAGAAGCTGTGTTTGAAAGTCCATCCTAAACATATATTGGCAAGAGAGAATAACACATCATACATATATCCAGAGCATAAAGTATTGGAGGAAATCACCATTAATTCACACACAAACATCTGTACCATCTAGAACTACTATCTAACAAGTGCCAAGGAACCTCCAATTCAATTTTGGGTCCCTCCTTGGTGAGCAGGCCAACTATAGGGCCTAATATTTCTTCTGCTCCATCTCCTGCCATCACACTGGGTAGCTATGACATCCATACATTTTTTTTTTTTTTTTGAGTTGGAGTCTCACTCTGTCGCCCAGACTGGAGTGCAGTGGCCGCTCCCAACCACCACAGCCTTGACCTACTGGGCTCCGGCGATCCTTCCAAGTAACTGGAACTACAGGCGCGCGCTACCACGCCCAGCTAATTTTTTTTGATTTATTGTAGAGATGAGGTCTCACCAAGTTGCCCAGGCGGGTCTTGAACCCGCAGGCTCAGGCAATGCACTCACCTCAGCCTCCCAAAGGTGCGGGATTACAGGTTGAGCCACCAAGCTCGGCGACATCCATACTTGATGATATGTTAAACAGAACCCCTTAGTCTCCCACTACTTTAATAACCTACATCTTCATTCCCCTTCAACAGCTCTGAGACAGTTGTGCTGGTTTTTGTCTTTAAAACCTTGAAATATTGAGCTCTGGCCGGGTGCAGTGGCTCAAGCCTGTAATCCCAGCACTTTGGGAGGCCAAGTTGAGGGAACTGCCTGAGCCCACAGGTTTGAGAATAGCCTGGTCAACTTGGCGAGACCTCATCTCTATAGTAAATAAAATAAAAAAACTAGCCGGGCATGGTAGCACCTACCTGTAGTTCCAGCTACTTGGAAGGCAGAGGCAGAAGGAATGCCTGAGCCCAGTAGATCAATGCTGGGGTGGCCATGAGCGTGCCACTGCACTCCAACTCAAAAAAATATATATATTGAGCTCTGAGCTTTTCAATTATGTATTTGTTACAAAATCTGGTCTTCAACCACACTTCTTTGTTTTGGTTTGTTTTTTTCTTAAGAAGCAGGATCTCGCTTTGTCACCCAGTCTGGTGCACAGTGGCATAATCACAGCTCACTACAACCTTAAGCTTCTGGGCTCAAAAGATACTCCCGCTTCACCTATGCACTTGCTAGGACTACAAGTGTGCATCACCATGCCTTGCTAATTTTTTAATTTTTTTGTAGAGACGGGTCTGGTTAGGTTGCCCAGGGTGGTCTCAAGGGATCCTCCCGCCACCCAAAGAGCTGGGATTACAGGCATGAGTCACCGCACCTGGCCCATAAACCACATTTCTGATTGTCTCTTTATTCTCCAAGTACAGCAGGATCCCTGTAGATTTTGCTTCTTATAACCCCCATCTTGCTGAGTCTAGCATGTTGAGGTTACAGTGGCCATAAGCTTACCGTTGCACTCCAGCTTGGGCAGCAGAGTGAGACTCCAATTAAAAAAAAAAGGAGTAATTTTACTCATTGCTTATCATTTATTCCTCAATCCATCATGGCCTGACCACTGCCATCAATGCCACTACACTATCAAAACTGCCTTTCAAATGAAATCTTGGATTCTCAGAGTCAATCATATCTCCCACAATATCACTAGCTATATAAAACTGCTCCCCATTTTATCTTTCTGTCTGCAAATTCCAATTCTGGATCAATCCAACCATATTGTCTGCCCTCCTGTGGCTTTAGGTTGTTGAAGAAAGTGTAAAATCCATACTATTGGGCCCTATTACAAATATATTATCCTTAACTAACTGGGCCCTCAATATGTTTAGTAATTTTTTAAAAATCTTTAATCTATTCCCCTTTCATATTCCATTTAACATTGCTATCACCATAATACTCAAGTTAGAAACTCACCAGTTTGTTCAGTCTCCAGAGATAACTGACACAGGTAACTAGTCACATTAATAAAATAAGGCCAGCCGGGCTCAGTGACTCAGCTTGTAATCCCACACTTTGGGAAGCTGAGGTGAGTGGATTGCCTGAGCCCGCAGGTTCAAGATCCGCCTGAGCAACTTGGCGAGACCTCATCTCTACAATAAATTTTTAAAAATTAGCCGGGCACGGTAGCGCGTGCCTGTAGTTCCAGCTACTTGGAAGGCTGAGGCGGAAGGATCGCCAGAGCCCAGCAGGTCGAGGCTGTGGTGGCCAAGAGCAGCCACTGCACTCCAGTCTGGGCAACAGAGTGAGACTCCAACTCAAAAAAAATAAATAAAAAATAAATAAATAAGCCAGGCTCGGTGGCTCAGCCTGTAATCTCGCGCCTTTGGGAGGCTGAGTGAGTGGATTGCCTGAGCCTGCGGGTTCGAGACCTGCCTGGGCAACTTGGCGAGACCTCATTTCTACAATAAATCAGAAAATCAGCCGGGTGTGGTAGCGCGTGCCTGTAATTCTGGCTACTCGGAAGGCTGAGCCAGAAGGATCGCCTGAGCCCAGCAGGTCGAGGCTGCAGTGGCTGGGAGTGGCCACTGCACTCCAGTCTGGGCGACAAAGTGAGACTCCAACTCAACTAAATAAATAAATAAATAAGTAAAATAAGGCCATCTGTTGAAGTCTCTCACCTTCCTTTCCTTTTATCACATCATTAACCACTTTGACTTCTATCCTTTTGGTGTAAAAGAATGGAATGCCTGACACATTTCCTAGGTAAACTTTCCCCTCAACCTACAAAACTGTTTCACCCAAACTTAAGAGGAAAACACACATCTGCCATCATGGAAAGAATAGTTTCAAAACTAGTCAGACTTGTTCAAATCCTTGCCTACAGTCTTTCCATCTGTAAAAGAGGAATATTGACACCTAAACCACAAGGCTATTGTAATCTATAAAGCATCTTTATGATACTTGGCATATAGCATATTTTCTTTTTTTTTTTTTTAAGTTGGAGTCTCACTCTGTCACCCAGACTGGAGTGCAGCGGCTGCTCCCGGCCACCGCAGCCTCGACCTGCTGGGCTCCGGCGATCCTTCCACCTCAGCCTTCCGAGTAGCTGGAATTACAGGCGCACGCTATCATGCCCGGCTGATTTTTTTATTTATTGTAGAGATGAGGTCTCGCTGCCCAGGCGGGTCTCGAACCTGCGCGGGCTCAGGCAATCCACTCACCTCAGCCTCGCAAAGGCACGGGATTACAGGCTGAGCCACCGAGCCCAGCTGCATATTTTCAATAAAGATGAGTTTCACTAATATCAATTAGCCTTCACAACCACACTGTTAAAAGAATAATTTTGATAGGCCGGGCTCAGTAGCTCAGCCTGTAATCCCAGCACTTTGGGAGGCCGAGGTGAGTGGACTGCCTGAACCCGCGGGTTCGAGACCTGCCTGGGCAACTTGGTGAGACCTCATCTCTACCTTAAATCAAAAATTAGCTGGGCGTGGTAGCATGCACCTGTAGTTTCAGCTACTTGGAAGGCTGAGGCAGAAGGATCGCCGGAGCCCAGCAGGTCGAGGCTGCAGTGGCTGAGAGTGGCCACTGCACTCCAGTCTAGGTGACAGAGTGAGACTGCAACTCAAAAAAAAAGAATTTTGGCAGGGTGCAGTGGTTTACACCTGTAATCCCAATACTTTGAGGAAAGGAGGCGAAAGGATTGCCTGAGCCCACAAGTTGGAGACCAACCTGGACAACATGGCAAGACCTTGTCTCTATAATACATCAAGAAATTAGACAGGCGTGGTAGTGCGTGCCTGTGGTTCCAGTTATTCGGAAGGTTGAGGCAGAAGGCTTGCTGAGTGTAGCAGGCCGAGGCTGCAATGGCTATAAGCTTACAGTTACACTCCAGCTTGGGCAGCAGAGTGAGACTCCAATTTTAAAAAAAAGAGTAATTTTACTCATTGCTTACCATTTATTCCTCAATCCATCATGGCCTGACCACTGCCATCAATGCCACTACACTATCAAAACTGCCATTCAAATGAAACAAATTACCTCCTAACTGCTAATCAGTGGCTTCTTCCTAATTCTCACTCTATTTGACCTCTAGGGCACCTGATATTGATAGTCATTCCTCTCCCTTCTTGAAACCCTTTCTTATTTTGGCTTCTATTATAATGCCGTTCTGTTTTAGTTCTTGTCCCATTCCTTTAACCTCTCATTTTCAGTGTCTATTACCCGTCAAACAATGATGCTCCTTCTGGTTCACAGCCCTTCTCTTCTTTCAGTACTACCATCCAAATATCCCATTTATTCTCTTGACCCTCAGATTTACTCAGTTCCAGTCTTTCTCCCATTTTCAAACCCAAATTTCCAGCTACCTAGTGATATCTGAAAAACACCTCAAACTGAACTTGTCCAAAACAAAATGCATTCTTCCCTCAAAATTGCTTTTTATGTTCCCTATTTCAGTTAACACTACCAGTTCACACCATCAGCCAAGTCAGAAACCTCCCACTAATCCTCTCAACTCTATTTTGAAACCTCTTGGAATTTCGTGCAGTTCTCTTCATTTTCCTACCACTATCCCACTTCATTCCCTCTCGCCTGGATTAGCACACTGGTTTTCTGCCTACCTAGGCTTTCTGCCTCCACTCTGTCTTCACTTTCAATTCTTCCTCTACAATTTCACCAGCAATAATGCAATCATAACAAACTCCTGCTTACAAAACTTTCAACAGTTCCCCATGCCTACAGAATACAGTCCAAATTCTTTAGCAAGTTTTTCTCAGAGGTGTATAGGGGTTTTGGTTTTTAAATTAGATAAATCTGGGTTTCATTTCTAGCTAAATCTGAATACTGGCTTGCTCCAGAGTCTTCAAAGTGAAGCATAAAAGGCAGAAGAGGGAAAAGGAGAGGAGAGAAGAGATGATGAGAAGGGAGAAAAGGGGAAAGGCAGTGAATGGTGTCTGAGGGGCAGGAAGTATTTTTCGAGGGCAGATGTGGACGTTCTCGCGGAAAGAGTATGTCTAAGGGAAGAAAACTGAAGAAATCCAGATCTCTAAGGGGGAACGGGCTCTGAGATGAGGGGGACTCTCAGTGGGGAAACAAGACTGTTCCGAGAAAACTAAGGATTCCTGAGTCTTCGAGGTGAGGAAGGTCTCTGAAGTGAGGTTACTTCCCCTGGGTTCCCAGTTTCTGAGGGGGAGAAGACGAGGGTGCTGTGCTCGGACCCTGAGGTAAATGAGGAGGGAAGGGGACAGGGGCCGAGAGGGGAGTGTCCTCAGCCACCAAAAGGAGGACCTCTGGAAAGCCGAGGGGTGCTAAGGGACCCGAGTGTAAATGTTCTGGGACCGAGGAGGTGCAGCAGCCGCGCGCGGACCGGGCGAAATGCCCCGGGTCTGTGCCCCACGCACTCTTCTCACGTTACCTGAGGCAGGACTGAGCAGCCAGAGGGGTGCCTGCGCGGGCAGGAGGGGGAGGCGGCAGCAAAGAGGGAGCATACTAGCCCTCACAGCTGGGTGGCGGCAGCGGCTCCTTAGCCTGCGGAGGCGGTGGGGGTCCCTCGCCCAGAAGCCGGCGACTCGGCAGGGGTAGCGGCGGCGGAGGACGAGGAGGCTACTGCCATGGCCCCACAGTCGGGGCCGCTCCCCGCGCCTGTGTGGCGGGGCCAGGAGGACTGTCCGACCCGCCAGACCGAGAGGACAGCTGGTAACTCCGCAGAGCTCCCGGGCCGCGAGCGACTGAAACGCCTGACCCGCGGGGTTGGGGCGGGGGCGGGGCCTCAGATGGCCCCCGCCCCTTACTCAAACAACACCCCCCCTCCCTCGGGATAGCCAATCAATCGTCAATCCTTGATAAACGAGCTAGTGGAATTGACCAATTAGCGTTAGGAATGCCACGTGGTATGAGGGAGGGCACAATGGGCGTCCAGAAAAGCCAATCAACAGCCCTAGGGCTAACTCCGGAGGAAGAAGGGAACCAATAGGAAAAAAGTGGAGGTAAAAACAGAAGAGGTAGGGTGTTGGAAAGGCGGAACCCAGGAGGTGGGCAAACACCTGAGGGAAACCCAAGTCCCGGAGCCTCTTAGAGGGCGGGACAGTAAACACAGAATGAACCAATCAAAATACTAAACACGGAAGCGATTGGTAATTGATAAAGCCAATTAAAAATGGACTAGACTGGCGCGGCTTTCGGGTTAGCCCAGGGATAGTTGAGTAAGAAACAACCACAGCCAGGCTCGGTGGCTCAGCCTGTAATCCCGCACTTTGGGAGGCTGAGGTGAGTGGATTGCCTGAGCCCTCGGGTTCGAGACCCGCCTGGGCAGGCGAGACCTCATCTCTACAATAAATCAAAAAAAATTAGCCGGGCGTGGTAGCGCGCGCCTGTAGTTCCAGCTGAGCGGAAGGATCGCCGGAGCCCAGCAGGTCGAGGCTGCGGTGGCCGGGAGCGGCCACTGCACTCCAGTCTGGGCGACAGAGTGAGACTCCAACTCAAAAAAAAAAAAAAAAAGGAAAAGAAAAGAAACAGCCACAAGGAAGCAGCGTTCTGCAGGATCTCGGTTTAGTGAGGAGGAAAAACTGATAATTATTAGTGACTTGAGACAGTAAGATTTAAACAAAATGCTGGGGGAGCATTTCATCCAGACTAAGAGATTCGATTGGTGAAATCTTAAAGGAAGTAACACTTGAGCTAACTTGAAAACAGAAGATTTCGAAAGAGCTGGGTAGGGAATAAGAATTCTATCCAACTGTCCAATAAGCACATATTTCCTACGATTTTCATATTCCTGGTCCTCAGAAACTCATGCCTGAGGAGACTGGAAGAGGAGGGCAAGAGCAAGCAGGGACAGTGGAATATTGTGTCCAGCGCTCTCTGCAGTTAGAGACTTTCGACAGCTTCAGATTTCCCACCTCCCTGAATAGGGGTTGGTTTTGACAGATGAATGGAATTTAAATAATTGAAGGTGGTGTGCATTCCTGGTGTCAATACTGTTTGAGAAATATGTGTGGTAGAAGATACTGAAGAGAGAAGAAAGAGGCTGCACGTAGGTTGGGTTTAAACGCCAAATTTATCCTTTTTTTTTTTAAATGCTATTCTTGAGCAGGAGCCTAACCTAAATATGCACTGTTTTAGGAAAATTAATTGGTAGCTCACAGAATCTCTGAAAGGAGAAGCCATCACCCCTAGCACAATACTATTCTTTTTTTTTTTTTTTTTTGAGTTGGAGTCTCACTCTGTCGCCCAGACTGGAGTGCAGTGGCCGCTCCCGGCCACCGCAGCCTCGACCTGCTGGGCTCCGGTGATCCTTCCGCCTCAGCCTTCCAAGTAGCTGGAATTACAGGCATGCGCTACCACGTCCGGCTGATTTTTTGATTTATTGTAGAGATGAGGTCTCACTGCCCAGGCGGGTCTCGAACCCGCGGGCTCAGGCAATCCACTCACCTCAGCCTCCCAAAGGCGCGGGATTACAGGCTGAGCCACCGAGCCCGGCTCACAATACTATTCTTTTTGGTACTATTCTTTTTGCAACAAATCATGTGCTGCCACCTAGTGACAGCTCAAATACTATTGTTCCACACTGCTACTTAATTTCTGTTCAGGTACTTGGCACCTGTAATCCCAGCGCTTTGGGAGGCTGAGACCAGGAGTTCGAGACCAGCCTAAATTTTTTTTTTTTTGAGTTGGAATCTCACCCTGTCCCCTGTCGTACAGACTGGAGTGTAGTGGCACACAAGCTCATGGCCACCCCAGCGTTGACCTGCTGGGCTCAGGCGATTCTTCCGCCTCAGCCTCCCAAGTAGCCAGAACTACAGGCATGCGCCACCATGCCCAGTTAGTTTTTGTGATTTAGTGTAGAGACGAGGTCTCACCATGTTGCCCAGACTGGTCTCAAACCCCTGGACTCAGGCAATCCTCTCGCCTCGGCCTCTCAAAGTACTGGGATTACAGGCTGAGCCTCTGCACCTGGCCAATAATTTTCTATTTATTGTAGAGACAAGGTCTCACCAAGTTGTCTGGGCTGGTCTTGAACCCGCAGGCTTAGGCAATCCACTCACCTTGAATTCCCAAAGTGCTGGGATTACAGGCTGAGCCCGACCCAGCCTAAATATTTCAAACTCAACATAATGAGATACAATCTCTTCAAGAATTTTTTTTTTTTTTCTTTTTTTTGAGCTGGAGTCACTCTGTCACCCAGACTGGAGTGCAGTGGCCGCTCCCGGCCACCGCAGACTCGACCTGCTGGGCTCTGGCGATCCTTCTGCCTCAGCCTTCCAAGTAGCTGGACCTACAGGCGCGCAATACCACCCCCGGCTAACTTTTTGATTTATCATAGAGATGAGGTCTCGCCAAGTTGCCCAGGCAGGTCCGAACCCACGGGCTCAGGCAATCCACTCACCTCAGCCTCCCAAAGCGTGGGATTACAGGCTGAGCCACCGAGCCCAGCAAGAATTTTTATTTTTGAGTTGGAGTCTCACTCTGTCGCCCAGACTGGAATGCAGTGGCCACTCATGGCCACTGCAACCTCAACCCACTGGGCTCCAGCGATCCTTCCGCCTCAGCCTTCCGAGTAGCTGGTATTACAGGCACAGGCTACCATGCCCGGCTGATTTTTTTATTTATTGTAGAGATGAGGTCTCACCAAGTTGCCCAGGCGGGTCTCCAACCCGTGGGCTCAGGCAGTCCACTCACCTCAGCCTCCCAAGGCGTGGAATTACAGGCTGAGCCACAGAGTCCGGCAAGAATTTTTTTTTTTTTAAATAAAGCAGTCCTAGCTATTTCAGAGACTGAGATAGGAGGTTATCTTGAGACCAGGAGTTCAAATTATAGTGAGGGGCTGACTTTTTTCATATGTTTTATAGGGAGAACTCAGGACTTGAATATGCATGGATTTTGTTATACTCAGGAGATATTGGAACCAATACTTCACTTACATCATATATCTTTCTAGGTGACTAAGACAGCTTTACTTCTTCCTTACCTGGTTTTTTTGTTCTATACAGTATGGGCCAGGATTTTCTTAGAAGAAACATCTCACTGAGACCTCATGAGACCTCTTCCACCACAAGGTGTAATCAAAAGAATGTTATCCATCCACCAATTGGATATTTATTGAGAGCAGTTCTGGCATGTATTTCCCTTGAGCTAAGATGTGCAATGGACTCATGTTAAGGTCCCAGTTCTTAGTTTAGCTGGAGTGAAGAGACAGGCATCTGAAATAAAAGCATAATAGGCCAGACATTGTTGCTCTTGCCCGTAATCCCAGCTCTTTCGAAGGCCAAGGCAGGTGGATCGCTCAAGGCCAACCTGGGCAACACAGTGAGACTGTTTCCTTTATTTATTTATTTATTTATTTTTTTGAGTAGGAGTCTCACTCTGTCACCCAGGCTGAAGGGCAGTGGCAAACTCCTGGCCACCACAGCCTCGACCTGCTGATCTCAGGCAATCCTTCCACCTCAGCCTTCCAAGTAGCTGGAACTACAGGCATGCGCCACCACACCTGGCTAATTTTTTGATTTATTGTAGAGATGAGGTTTTGCCAAGTTGCCCAGTCTGGTCTTGAATCCGTGGGCTTAGGCAATCCTCTCACCTCGGCCTCCCAAAGTGCTGGGATTATGGACATGAGTCACTGTGCCCAGCCTTTTTTTTTTTTTTTGAGTTGGAGTCTCACTCTGTAGCCCAGGCTGCAGTGCAGTGGCCGCTCCTGGCCACCACAGCCTCGACCTGCTGGACTCTGGCGATCCTTCCGCCTCAGCCTTCCAAGTAGCTGGAACTACAGGCGCACGCTAACATGCCCAGCTAATTTTTTGATTTATTGTAGACATGAGGGCTCACCAAGTTGCCCAGGTGGGTCTCGAACCCGCGGGCTCAGGCAATTCACTCACCTCAGCCACCCAAAAGCGCGGGATTACAGGCTGAGTCAGCGAGCCTGGCTTTTTTTTTTAATTTTTAATTTTAAAGAGGTGGGGTACAATTCAGGGTTAAGTATACAAATGTTTATTTTGCAGGTACCCTTGTTGAAGAGGTGTGCCTGTTTCCATTTTTTAAAAATAAAAATAGATAAAAGCAAAATAAAAAATTGACGTAGGCCAGGCTCGGTGGCTCAGGCTGTAATCCCGCGCCTTGGGAGGCCAAGGTGAGTGAATTGCCTGAGCCCGTGGATTCGAGACCCGCCTGGGCAACTTGGCAAGACCTCATCTCTACAATAAATCCAAAAAAAATTAGCCGGGCGTGGTAGCACGTGCCTGTAGTTCCAGCCACTTGGAAGGCTGAGGCGGAAGGATCGCCGGAGCCCAGCAGGTTGAGGCTGCGGTGGCCGGGAGCGGCCACTGCATTCCAGTCTGGGTGACAGAGTGAGACTCCAACTGGAAAAAAAAAAAAAAAAAATTGAAGTAAGTAGGGCAGGAACTACCTCCAGTTATGGGGTGCATTCAAGGCCCTGTCCTGACTAGCAGACAGGTCATAGAGTGGTCTTTTGCCATCTGAATAGCTACAGGGTAATCCTCCTCAATTCTTTTTTTTTTTTTCTTTTAGTTTTTTAGTTTATTTATTGTACAGATGAAGTCTCGCCAAGTTACCCAGGCTGTTCTCGAACCTGTGGGCTCAGGCAATTCCCTCACCTTGGCCTCCCAAAGTGCTGGGATTAAGGCTTGAGCCATTGCGTCCAGCCTTTTTTTTTTTTTTTAGTTGGAGTCTCACTCTGTCACCCAGACTGGAGTGCAGTGGCACACTCATGGTCACCACAACCTTTACCTGCTGTGTTCAGGTGATCCTTCTGTCTCCACCTTCCAAGTAGCTGGAACCACAGGTGTGCGCCACCACGCCTGGCTAATTTTTTTATTTGTTGTAGAGATGAGGTCTTACCATGCTGCCCAAGCTGGTCTCGAACCCGTGAGCTCAGGCAATCCTCTCACCTTAGCCTCCCAAAGTGCTGGGATTACATGCATAAGCCACCGTGCCCAGCTGAATACATACTTGTCATCTGTTTGGTCAGGGGGGAAAAATCTGCATATAAGTGGACTTGTGCATTTCAAACATGTGTTGTTCAAGAATCAAATGTAGCCGGGCTCGGTGGCTCAGCCTGTAATCCCACGCCTTTGGGAGGCTGAGGTGAGTGGATTGCCCGAGCCCGCGGGTTCGAGACCCGCCTGGGCAGGCGAGACCCCATCTCTACAATAAATGAAAAAATCAGCCGGGCATGATAGCGCTTGACTGTAATTCCGGCTACTCAGAAGGCTGAGGCAGAAGGATCGCCGGAGCCCAGCAAGCGAGGCTGCGGTGGCCGGGAGCGGCCACTGCACTCCAGTCTGGGCGACCAAGTGAGACTCCAACTCAAAAAAAAAAAGAATCAAATATATTTGCAGAGAGCAACTGAGTGGCTAAAGGATCAAAATCATTAGCCACAAGACTTCTTAGTGAAATGTAACAGAAAATATCAAAGTACATTACGCTAATAATAATTAAATTGTGAAATATTTTAGTTACTAGATCTACACATATATTTACTTGGTCGCAACATAAACTGTCTGGCTTTTTTTTTTTTTGAGCTGGAGTCTCACTTTGTAGGCCAGGCTGGAATGCAGTGGCATGCTCACAGCCACCCAAACATCGACCTGCTGTGCTCAGGAGATCCTTCTGCCTCAGCCTTCCAAGTAGCCAGAACTACAGGCATGCACTACCACACCCAGCTAATTTTTTTAATTATTGTAGAGATGAGGTCTCGCCAAGTTGCCCAGGTTGGTCTCGAACCCATGGGCTCAGGCAATCCACTTGCCTCAGCCTCCCCAAGTGCTGTGATTACAGGCTGAGTCACCAAGCCCGGCCTCTTTTTTTTTTTTCTGAGTCAGAGTCTCACTCTGACATTCAGGCTGGAGTATAGTCACACAGCTCATGGCCTCTGCAGCCTCGACCTGCTGAGCTCAGACAATCCTTCTGCCTCAGCCTCCCAAGTAGCTAGAATTACAGGCAAGTGCCACCACACTCAGTTAATTTTTTTATTTATTGTAAAAACAAGGTCTAGCCAAGTTGCCCAGGCTGGTATCGAACTCCTGGGCTCAGGCAATCCTCTTACCTCGGCTTCCCAAAGTGCTGGTATTACAGGTGTGAGCCACCATACCCGGCCCATAAATTGTATTTCTTACTGGAGGTCACAGTCAAAAAGTTCTTTTTCTTTAGACAGGGTCTCACTCTGTCACCCAGGCTTGAGTGCAGTGCTGTGACCATGGCTCACTGCAGTCTCAACCTCCTGGGCTCAAGCAGTCCTCCCACCTCAGCCTCCCAAAGTGCTGGGATTACAGGCATGAGCCACTGAACCCGGCCTCAAAAACTCCTTAAAGTCACTGGATTTGACGTAGAAAGACTGAAAGAAGTGAGACCAGGAAGGAGGCTGCTGCAGAAGTGCAGGCTGGGATGCTGAGGATAAGGAAGCGTGGAAAGGCTGGAGTAAGCCTCAAGAGACAGAAGCTGGATATGAAGAAAGCAAGCTCCCCACTAGCCAGGTCCTGGTCCCATCAGAATACTTTGCCCTCCTCTGCATCCCCACTGCATGCTGACCCAGAGCAGTGTCCTACCTCATTTTACTCACCAGAATGCAAGCTCCCATCTCTTTTCAAGTTCAGCTGAGCTTGTACTCAGAAGGTACAGTTGTGCCTATGAACTTGGATTTCAGTGGTAGAGATCACAGGAAGCAGTCAAGCACAGAGGAAGAAAGGAAAGGGTACAGTTGAGTCTATCCCATGTGGATGCTAATTCATAGAAAATGCATCAAGGAGAATTAAACCATTTTATTTCAAGTGGAGAACAAGGATGGGCAGGCAGTGAAAAGCCTCAGTAGAGAGGACAGATAACTAGATCAAGAGGGAAAGGGCAGGAAAGCCAGAAACAGGGCCTTGGAGGGGAGGATGGGCAAAGAAGCCTCATCCCACTACTCTTGTAAGTCCTTACAGGTCACTCAGGAGCATCTTGGGGCCCTGAAGGAATAGGTCTTCTTGCTCAAGACTCTGGGTACGGGGCCAAAAGCTGCTGGGCTCCAGGTTAGAAAGGGTGCTTCTCCTTTGGAAATCTAAGAGGAAGGAAAAGAAAAGAGAAGACAAATCACCAGCAAGCACTGTGAAATGCCCAGAACTAGGGCCTAGGCCTGTGTGATGGAGAGGGACATACAGGTCTGCCTTGGGATAAGTAGCAGCAGGAGTCAATGAATTTCCAAAGAGGCAGAGACTCTATTCACCCCAGTACCAAACAATTAAGCAGCTGGCATCTAAGTACCATTCAGATTCAGGCTCCCCCTAAAAGAGGATATCTTCCCTTATCCCCACCTAGCTTCCATAAAAGTTCTCATCTAATGTTACTATCCAGAAGACTGATTCCAGAGCTAGATGAAGAAAAAGACATGGCCAGACAGTGGCCAGGGGCAGCTTAGATTGGAGAACATGAATGGAAGTCCTAGAAAGGGGAACAAAATCACAGAGATGGTGATGATGTCAAGAGGTCCTCCCAGCACAGAACTGTCCCCGTTCCTGAGGTTGGTACTCTGGTCTCCTCCTACTTTATCACCCAAATACAAAAAAGATACCTCATTGACTCTGTATCAAGTAAAGAATGTCCAATGAGGCCCGTATGGGCTACATCACAGGTACTCATGCCGCCCCTACCATCCCAGGACAAATCTAGGATTGTTGAACTTTGGTCCCCAGTGCCTAACTTGTGAGACAAAAACCCCTCCATTGCCACAGCGCCCATACCCTCTGACCTGTGAGGTTGTGCTCCCGCCGGGAATCCTGAGCCTCTGTCCTGGCAGCCTCCTGGTCATTTTGCAGCTGCTCCAACATCTGCTAGACCATGAGCTCAGATACGACCCAGCCTCTCCCTCCCCCTCCCCATGATTGTCTCTTCAGTACACTTGGAACCTTCATGTGGGCAAGAACAGTTTCTCATGGCCTGGAACAGAATGATTGGAAAGACTAGCTTTGGAGAGAGGAAATCAGCACAGAGAAGAGCGAGCAAGAGATGGGGACAAGAGAACAGGCTATACAGAGAAAGGACAGGGTCTTCATGAAGAAAAATGCAGAATCAGGTTCAATCCTGGTCTTACCTTCCAACTGCGAGCTGGACCCAGCCGCCCCTCAGCCATCTGTTTCAGCAGCAGCTCCTGGTGGTGGCCTACAGATGAGAGAGAATGTAAGGGAGCTATTACCCAACTTCTTTCCTTCCCCGCTGCCTTGTGACCAGCCTGGTGTTGAAACTGAGATAGAAGCATCTCTCCAACCTCACTGGAGGGACTAAATTCACTCCATGAGAGGCAAAGGGCAAGGCAAAACACTTGGCTAGATTTCTCAGTAGCTCAGTCAGTCAGAGCTATGTCCACTTAATGGAAGAGCAAGGTTTTCCAGAAAAGGGGACAAGCATACATGTTCGCCCCCAATCTTTTACTTACTCAGCTGGTCCCGCAGCAATTTCAGTTCTTCTCGCAAAATCTCTGAATCCTCCCACAGCAGTTGCCGCCTGCAAGAATGACAGCAATGTAATTCTAGAGTCAATCAACAAATCTAGAGTGAGGAGGCCACTAGCCCCCCAGAATGCCAAGAGTTCAAAAGACCTCAAGAAGGCAAGGTCTTGCCCATCACTTACTCAGTCTGCAGCTCCCAATGAAGACCATTCGTAGTACTGTATTTTCCTGGTCCTGTCTGCATTTGGGCTTGGGCTTGGGCTTGGGCCTGCTCCTGCACCTGGCTCCGAAGTCCCTGCAGTTCCCTTCTCAGTTCCTCCAGGCGCTGCTCCAGGAGAAGAAGCCTCCCCTCTGGGCCTCCCTTCAACAACCTTAGTGATGCTGTAGTGGGACAAGTTGGGGGTCATCCTCTCTAAGAGCTTCTTCACAAATGAACCCAGACACTCTATCAAGACACATGTTCAAGCTGGCCATGGTAGCTCATGCCTGTGATCTCAGCACTTTAAGAGGCCAAGGCCAGGCTTGGTGGCTCAGCCTGTAATCCCGCGCCTTTGGGAGGCTGAGGTGAGTGGATTGCCTGAGCCCGCGGGTTTGAGACCCGCCTGGGCAGGCAAGACCTCATCTCTACAATAAATAAAAAAATCAGCCGGGCGTGGTAGCGCATGCCTGTAATTCCGGCTACTCGGAAGGTTGAGACGGAAGGAGCGCCGGAGCCCAGCAGGTCGAGGCTGCGGTGGCCGGGAGCAGCCGCTGCACTCCAGTCTGGGCGACAGAGTGAGACTCCGACTCAAAAAAAAAAAAAAGAGGCCAAGATGAGAGGATTGCTTATTTTTTTCTTTTTTTTTTGAGTTGGAGTCTCACCCTGTCGCCCAGACTGGAATGCAGTGACCACTCCCGGCCACCGCAGCCTCGACCTGCTGGGCTCCAGCGCTCCTTCCGCCTCAGCCTTCCGAGTAGCCAGAAATACATGTGCGCACTACCACGCCCGGCTGATTTTTTGTAGAGATGAGGTCTTGCTGCCCAGGTGGGTCTCGAACCCGCGGGCTCAGGCAATCCACTCACCTCAGTCTCCCAAAGGCGCGGGATTACAGGCTGAGCCACCGAGCCTGGCTTGCTTTTTTTTTTTTTTTAAGTCAGGGTTTCTGTCACCCAGGCTGGAATGCAATAGCACAATCACAGTTTATCACAACCTCAACCTCCTGGGCTGAGGCAAGGAAGCCTCAGCCTCCCAAGTAGGAAACTACAGGCACACACCACCACTCAGCTAATTTTTTTAATTTTTATTTTTTTTGAGTTAGAGTCTCTCTGTGTCGAAAAGGTTGGGGTGCATTGGCACCCTCATGGCCACCGCAGCCTCAACCTGCTGGGCTCAGGAGATCCTTCTGCCTTAGCCTGCCAAGTAGCTGGAACCACAGATATGTGCCACCACACCCAGATAATTTTTTTTATCTATTGTAGAGATGAGGTCTTGTCAAGTTGCCCACAATAGTCTCGAACCCCTGGACTCAGGCAATCCTCTAGCCTCTGCCTCCCAAATTACTGGGATTACAGGCATGAGTCACCATGTCCGGCATTTTTTATTTTTTGGTAGAGATGAAACTGTTGTTATGTTGCCCAGGCTGGTCTTGAACTCCTGTGTTCAAGCAATCCTCTTGCCTTGGCCTCCCACAGTTCTAGGATTACAGGCGTGAGCCACTGCACAGCACAGGCCTGAGAGGACTGCTTGGGTCCAGGAGTTCAAGACCAGCTTGGGCAACATAGTAAGACCTCGTCTCTGAAAAAAAATCAAAAAATTAGCTGGGCATGGTGGTATATGCCTATAGTCTCAGCTACTCAGGAGACTGAGGCGGGAGTATCACCTGAACCCAGGAGGTCAAGCCAGTGAGCCATGATCATGCTACTGCACTCCAGCAGAGTCAAACCCTGAATTAAAAAAAAAAAAAAGGCCAAGCTCGGTGGTTTCACCTGTAATCCCAGCACTTTGGGAGGCCAAGGCAGATGGATTGCCTGAGCCCACGGGTTCAAGATCAGCTCGGGCAACTTGGCGAGATCTCATCTCTACAATAAATCAAAAATTAGCCAGGTGTGGTATCGCACACCTATAGTTCCAGCTACTTGGAAGGCTGAGGCAGAAGGATCACCGGAGCTCAGCAGGTCGACACTGGGATGGCCGTGAGTATGCCACTGCACTCAAGCCTAGGCAATGGAGTGAGACTCCAACTCAAAAAAAAAAAAAAAAAAAAAAAAAGACACGTGCATGCACACACATGTGAAGCTGTGTGTATGAAGAAAAGAACTGGCCAGATACCTTCCAGGGTACTGATCTGGTACTTCTGCTGCTCTCGCTCTTCCAGCAGGCTCTGAACAGCCTGCCTTAGCACCTCAGTCACCTACCCAGGTAGAAAAAACACACAAGCTACTGTGTAAGAGGCTTTCCCAAAACCAAGTATTCTCATCTCATACAAATATATATACACACCCAAGATTCCAAGTCTCACCTGAACCTGAGATCGAAGCTGGGATCGGAGAGTAGTAACTGCATCCCAGAGAGAGGATGGTCTGTAGGCCTCAGGCCAGTTCAGTCCTTCTGGAACTGGGAGAGTCTCTAGAGCCAAAGGCTGTTGAGCTTGTACTCTTGACTGGGGAGGCAAGTGATGAGAGGAAATCCAGGTCCCAGCCAGGTCCCCTGTTGAAGGAATAAGGAAGGGATAAGTGCAGAGTCTATCTGTGTAGGGAGCAGAGTTCAGGAAAGGAAAGAATCAGGATTTGGAAGTAGTGGATGATACACACGATGGAAGAAGGTAGATCTTGGAAAGAAAAAAGGTTAGGGAGTAGAAAGGGACCATACTTACCCGCGGTGGAGACCCCAAGAGGATACAGGCGTTGCTACAAAAGAAACAATTACACAGGCCATAGTGCTCTATGTGAAAGTCCCTTAATCTGCCCATGCAAACTGGGGGCTTTCCCCTACCCCTCACCTTAATCCGAGCCACATTTCCATCAGTAGTATTGGGAAGTGCATTGAGCTGCTCAGACCAGTTCAGATTCCTACTCATAACCTGTGGCAGGGGTCGGGCTCCCTGGCGTCTTGTGCCCTTGCTCTCTCAATTGGGATATCCGATGTACAGTCACGTTAGATTGAAGAGATAAATAGGGATGCAATACTAGGAGTGAGGGATGCAATATCAGACCAAAACTGAGACTCTGGGACTAGGTAAGGGAAGACGCTCTTGGGGAATTGGGGGAGAAAGGCGTTACCCTGATAATACGCAGACATCAGATGGGAGTTGGTGCCAAGCCTTGGACGAGAACGCCCCAGATCCAGGACACTGGCGCCATCACGCCAAACCTGTGCCAGCGACAACTGCCGCCGCTGGATTCAAAAACCTCAGGTAAGTGGGGAAAACCCGACTTCAGAATGGCTGCCGCGCCACCACCTGGGAAACTGAGTTCGCCTCTCGCAGAGACAACTGGCGATGGAAGCGGCAGAACTACGTTTTCTGGGAAGCGACACGTGCATTCACACCCCCACCGTGAGGCTTGCTGGGAAACCGAGTCTTTCTGGTTTCATGCCGCCGGCCTCAAGGACCAAACGAACTACGTTTCCCAAGATGCATCGCGCAGAGCCAACGATATTCCGCTGCTGATTCCAGTACTTTCTGGGAAATGGAGTCCAAGTTGTCTCTAAACATAACTGTTCAGTTGTCCTTGAGACTCCATTCCCCAGCAAGCTCAGCGCGTAGCGTGCGCTATGGAGCCACAAGTCGCAGAGCTGAAGCAGAAGATCGAGGACACGCTGTGTCCTTTTGGCTTCGAGGTTTACCCCTTCCAGGTTTGTTTATCCTCCTGTGGTTCTAGGGCGAGGTGTATGATTGGCCTGCTTGCAACCCGCTGAGGACCCGGGAGTCTCTGATCTTCCCCGGACTCCTGTGGCCCTGTGTCCATCTGACGACAGGGACAGGATGCCAACGGGGGCTTGGGTTAAAAAGATAAAGAAGCATGTGTATCCTTTTACCCCATATAATGCCGCATTGATTAAGGGGAGACACTGTATAATCCAGTAACCTGTGTGACTGATTGTCACCTACATAACTCATGGGAAGAAAGGGACTCATGGGGCAAAGTCACCTTGGAAGCTTCCTGAAGGATTTTGGAGAGGGCAAGGTTTTGCATGACTATGATTTAGTTTAGCTGAGGAGGGAAGGGCATTCCTAGTGATGAACAGGAAAACAACTGCCTGGTTTGTTCCATCTACTAACAAAAGGATAATTCATGATATTGCCAATCATCAGTACTGGACTGAATATAGAAACTTTGTGCACCCGTCTGAAATCTCAGCACCCCTCCCCCGTTTCCATTTACATAGGTCCATTTCTTCCTCATCAGTGCCCCCATGCACCGAGCGGTACGCTTAAGACACAAATCTAAGTCAACTCAGCCTGAGCCCGTTGTCTGATGCTTAAGAGACGACCCACTTCTCATTCCTTCCACTGAGTGGCTCACAGCAATGCTGAGGGAGGTTACAGAGGGAGAAGTAGATTGGGACTAGCTTGAGAGAGAACTTACCAGAAAAAAAATGGAATTGAGTCATATGTATATGAAAAGATGGATAGGAAGGAAGGAGGGTCTCCTGATCCCAGACATCAGGAAAAGCTTGAGTAAAAGTGTGGAGATGGTGGTGTCACCAAGCAAAAGGGCTCCATGCTTGATGTGTTAGAAGCCAATAATGTGACACCAGGTTTTTGCGAAAAGAAAAGCTATTTATTTCAAGTTGGCCTTTAACTCTTTGATACATGGTTTAAGTGGCTGGCAGGTGTGGAGAGTGAGAATGCCCATGTGGCGCACGAATTGATTAGACTTGGTATTAGGAGCTATTATATAGAGCCAATTGCAGCCCTGCCAGTCATCCTAGGCTCCTACTTCTCACCTCCCCAGTTATACATCCTGTCAGCCACCAAGACCTATAAGACTTTGTCTACTTCATCTTCCAAATCTATTCCCTTCCATTTCCATCTGTATTCTGGTTCAGGCCACCATTTCTCAGTACACTGTAATAACATCCTTGCTGTCATCTTGCTTCCAGTCCATCCTCCACATTGTAGCCAGACTGATCTTTCTTTCTTTTCTTTTTTTTTTTTTTGAGTTGGAGTCTCACTCTGTTGCCCAGACTGGAGTGCAGTGGCCGCTCCCAGCCACCGCAGCCTTGACCTGCTGGGTGCCGGCGATCCTGCCACCTCAGCCTTCCAAGTAGCTGGAACTACAGGCACGCGCTACCACGCCCGGCTAAGTTTTTGATTTATTGTAGAGATGAGGTGTCGTCAAGTTGCCCAGGCAGGTCTCGAACCCATGGGCTCAGGCAATCCACTCACCTCAGCCTCCCAAGGCGTGGGATTACAGGCTGAACCACCGAGCCCGGCTCAGACTGATCTTTCTAAAACTGATCGCATCAATTACTCATTAAATCTTCAACGGCTCCTCATTGTCACCAAATTAGATCTGTATTCCTTGAATTGGTATTCAGGGCCAGTTACAATCTCATTCCTATTTAATCTCTCCAGCCTTCTCTCCCTCTAATCCCCCCTACAGATTTGACTCTTCCACCAAATTAGAGATGATTTGCTCTTCTTCAAATATGCCCAGTAACTTTCTACCTGTGTCTTTGCTTATGCTGTGACTTCTTTCTATATATATATATTTTTTTTTTTTTTTGAGTCGGAGTCTCACTCCGTCGCCCAGGCTAGAGGGCAGTGACACATATGCTCACGGCCACCCCAGTGTTGACCTTCTGGGTTCCAGCAGTCCTTCCGCCTCAGCCTTCTGAGTAGCTGGAACTACAGACCCATGCTACCACGCCCAGTTAATTTTTGATTTATTGAAGAAACGAGGTCTCGCCAAGTTGCCCGGACTGGTCTCAAACCCGCGGGCTCAAGCAATCCACTTAGCTCAGCCTCCCAAAGTGCTGGGATTACAGGCTGAGCCACCGAGCCCGGCCTATATTTTATTTTTTATTTATACTTTTATAGATAGAGTCTCACTCTGTTGTCCAGGTTGGAATGCAGTGGCATGATCATAGGTCATCTGCAGCCTCGAACTCCTGGGCTCAAATGATCTTCTATCTCAGTCTCTCAAGTAGCTAGGACTGTAGGCATGCACCACCATGCCTGGCTAATTTTTTAATTCTTTTGTAGAGACAGCATCTGGCTGTTACCCAGGCTGATCTCAAACTACTGGACTCAAGCAACCTTGGCCTCCCAAAGTTCTGGGATTATAGGAATAAGTCACCACACCCAGTCTATGATCTTTGTTCAAAATATACACCAGATTTTCCTCCCCATATCAACCTGACAGTTCACTTTCCAGCCTTCAAGACTTAGCTTCTAGCCGGGCTCGGTGGCTCAGCCTGTAATCCCGCGCCTTTGGGAGGCTGAGGTGAGTGTATTGCCTGAGCCCGCGGGTTCGAGACCCGCCTGGGCAGCGAGACCTCATCTCTACAATAAATCAAAAAATCAGCCGGGCGTGGTAGCGCACGCCTGTAATTCTGGCTACTCGGAAGGCTGAGGTGGAAGGATCACCGGAGCCCAGCAGGCGAGGCTGCGGTGGCCGGGAGCGGCCACTGCACTCCAGTCTGGGCGACAGAGTGAGACTCCAACTCAAAAAAAAAAAAAAGACTTAGCTTCTGATAAAGCCTTTTCTAATTTCAGAGGACCTGCATCTGGCCCTGTTTTTGAACTAATCACAGTAGAGTCAATTTCTGTTGTTTTTAGTGATTCATGAACTCTCTGCCTCTCTATTGTAAATTCTCTGTCATGGTATCCATGAAGCTATAGTAGACTTGAGGAGGAACAGACCTACCCACAACAGTCACATTACTGGCTGAGCACCTGTTACAGGAGTAATATTAGCTGCAGTCAAATGGGTAATAGTCATCCTGCTCTGTCTCGATAATGCACACCCTGAGCCAGACACGGCAGCTCATGTCTGTAATCCCAGCACTTTGGGAGGCAGAGGTGAGTGGACTGCCTGAGCCCAGGGTTTGGAGGCCAGCCTGGGCAACCTGGTGAGACCTTGTCTCTACAATAAATCAAAAAATTAGTTGGGTGTGGTGGCACATGCTTGTAGTTCCAGCTACTTGAAAGGCTGAGGCAGAAGGACCACCTGAGCCCAGCAGGTCGAGACTGCAGTGGCCGGGAGTGTGCCACAGCACTATAGCCTGGGTGACAGAATGAGACTGCAACTCAAAACAAAAAACAACATAATGCACAGCCCAGGTAGCCCATGTAGACCTGTGTCAAGTGTTCTGAGCTATACAAGCCAAAAATCCCCAGTAGGTGAAGCAGGTATATTTGTAGCACTTTGTGTGAATAGCAGCAACTTCTACAACCATGCGACCCAGCAAGTTCACATTGCAGGTTGTGTTCACCCAGCAGGTCGAGGCTGTGGTGGCCATGCGCATGCCACTGCACTCCAGCCCAGGTGACAGAGTAAAACTCCAACTCAAAAAAATTAAAACATAAGAAACTGCCAGACTGTGCGATACAGTGAGACCTCATCTCTATAATAATTAAAAAATTAGCCAGGTATGATGGCACACACCTATAGTTCCAGCTACTTGGGAGGCTGAGGCAGAAAGCTAGCTTGAGCCCAGGAGGTCAAGGCTGCAGTGATCCATGATTGTGTCACTGCACTCCAGCCTGAGCGACAGAGTGAGAACCCCAACTAAAAAAAAAAATTTAAAAGGATAAGGAAAAAAAAAAGAAGCCAATGGAGTAGCTCATACCTGTAATCTCAGCACTTTGGGAGACTGAGGCAAAAGGGTTGCCTAAGCCTAGGGGTTCGAGACCAGCCTGGGCAACTTGGTGAGACATCGTCTCTACAGTAAATTAAAAATTAGCTGGGTGTGGTGGCGCACACCTGTATTTCCAGCTACTTGGAAGGCTGAGGTGGAAGTTTCGCCTAAACCCAGCAGTTCAAGGCTTTGGTGCCTGTGAGCATGCTACCACACTCGTGCCTGGGCGACAGAGTAGAAAAAAAAAGTACTATTTGGGAAGAGGCAGATAGAACCACATTGGCTTGTGTCATTTAAAGATAACTGAGTTAGGCCCTGGTGTGAACAGCATTGAGAGTTCAGGTGGCTTTCTTGCTCTCAGCCTTGGTTGCAGCAACATGCTTCTTGAGATTGACTATATTATGATTACAATTATTATTATTATTATTATTATTATTATTTTTAGTTGGAATCTCACTCTGTCACCTAGACTGGAGTGCAGTGGCCGCTCCCGGCCACCGCAGCCTCGACCTGCTGGGCTCTGGCAATCCTTCCGCCTCAGCCTTCCAAGCAGCTGGAACCACAGGCACGCGCTACCACACCCGGCTAATTTTTGATTTATTGTAGAGATGAGGTCTCACCAAGTTGCCCATGCCTGGTCTCGAACCCGTGGGCTTCCAAAGTGCTGGGATTACAGGCTGAGCCACCGATCCCAGCCAATTACTACTATTTTTGAGTCAGGGTCTCATTCTGTCACCCAGGTTGGAGTGCCCTGGCATGATCACAAGGATCATGATTAATGACAGCTTCGACTTCCTGGGCTCAGATGATCCTTCTGCCTTAGCCGCCCAAGTAGGTGGGATTACAGGCACATGCTACCATGCCCAGCTTATTTATTTATTCATTCATTCATTCCAGAAACAAGCTTTTGCTATGTTGCCCAGGCTGACCTGCTGGGCTCAGGTGATCCTTCCGCCTCAGTCTTCCACGTAGTTGGAACTACAGGCATGCACCACCATGCCTGGCTTCTGTTTTTTTTTGTTTTTTTTTAATTGTAGAGATGAGGTCTTGCCAAGTTGCCTGGCTGGTCTCGAACCCCTGGACTCAGGCAATCCTATGGCCTCTACCTCCCAAAGTGCTAGGATTATAGGCATGAGCCATCAAGCCTGGCTCTTTTCTTTTTTTTGAGTCAGGGTCTCACTCTGTCACCCAGGCTGGAGTGTAGTGACATGATCACTGCTCACCACAGCCTTGACCTCTTGGGCTCAGACAGTTCTCCCACCTCAGTTTCCTGAATAGCTGGGACTACAGGCACACATGCCTATTTTTTTTGGTTTTTTTTTTTTTTTGAGTTGGAGTCTCACTCTGTCACCCAGACTGGAGTGCAGTGGCCACTCCCGGCCACCACAGCCTTGACCTGCTGGGCTCTGGCGCTCCTTCCGCCTCAGCCTTCCGAGTAGCTGGAACTACAGGTGCGCGCTACCTCACCCGGCTCATTTTTTATTTATTGTGGAGATAAGGTCTCGCCAAGTTGCCCAGACGGGTCTCAAACCTGCGCGCGATCAGGCAATCCACTCACCTCAGCCTTCCAAAGGCACAAGATTACAGGCTGAGCCACTGAGCCCAGCTGACCTGTTTTTTTTTTTGTAGGGACAAGATCTTGCTATGTTGCCTAGGCTGATCTCAAACTCCTGGACTCAACCAATCCTCTTGCCTTGCCTCCCAAAGTGCTGGGATCACAGGTGTGAGCCACCATGCCCAAGAACTATATTTTTCTGAACAACTGTTATGGCTCTGATCTTGGTTTCAGTGCATCTCAGAATGCTTTTGGCCATTGCCTTGCTAAACTATCATCTGGCCATGTGGTTTTTGAGCTATGACCCCACCATGTTTTCCTAAGTTTTGGCCCCCTCTCTTACCTTGAGTAGGTGAATCTCCTCTCTCTCTTACTCTCTCTCTCTCTCTCTCTCCCCTCTCCTCTCTCCAATTTACTTTCTAAATAACCTATATTTTCCAATTTTTAAAAAATGCCTTGCCTGAGCCCACGGGTTCGAGACCCGCCTGGGCAACTTGGTGAGACCTCATCTCTACAATAAATCAAAAATTAGCCGGGCGTGGTAGTGCACGCCTGTAGTTTCAGCTATTTGGAAGGCTGAGGAGGAAGGATCGCTGGATCCCAGCGGGTCGAGGTTACGGTGACCAGGAGGCGGCCACTGCACTCCAGTCTGGGTGATAGAGTGAGACTCCAACTCAAAAAAAAAAAAAATTGCCTTCAAGGTGTCCGACTTGGAGGGTGAGGGCATTGACAGCCACTTCAATTCTTTCTATACACTCAGTTATGCATTTGTGAACCTTGCTGTATGAAGTCTCCTTCCTGAGGTTTCTCATTTTTGTTGGTTTGTAGATGGGTGAGGCCTGAATTCTTCCTTGTAAAAGTAAATTCCTTGTCAACTTCAGATGATTTCCCCATAAACATGCCTCACACAGGATCAGTGAAAGCTCACTGAATGAGATGGAGGTTGGGTCAAAATGAGGCCTTCAGTATCAGTTTAAGGTACAGGCCTGGCTAAGGCATAAGCTGGCACTCTCTAGCCTGAAGTTTCTCTCTGTTCCAGGTGGCATGGTACAATGAACTTCTACCTCCAGCCTTCCATCTGCCCCTGCCAGGACCTACCCTGGCCTTCTTGGTACTCAGTACACCTGCCATGTTTGACCGAGCCCTCAAGCCCTTTATAAAGAGCTGCCACCTGCAATTGCTGACGGATCCTGTGGACCAGTGTGTGGCCTACCATCTGGGCCGTGTTAGAGAGGTGAGGAAAGCTCAATTTCTCCCCTGCTCCCAAGCCTCCAGCTATCTCCAGATCCTCCAAACTCAATGCAGGATCTAGAGCTGGGAGCCATTTCAAAGATGAAATTATACCCTAAAGCCAGGCTTGACATTCTGTGATCTCTCCCCATTCTGCCTTCTCACATGCAGTTTCCACACCTTTCTCTAGCTGATTCCCAATCTGAAATCAGTCTCATTCACCCTACATGATGGACAACTATATGAACATCAGGCCAGGCTTTCCTTGGCCTCTAAGTGGATTAAATGAGTCTAGCACTCCCCAGACATCTGCCTTTGCTCTAAACCTGCAAGCTTTAATGCTGTCTTTGGGTCCTTTTGAGGACAGAACAATGTTTCCCCACCACATACTCACATATACACATACCTATGTGTACACATACACTGGGTCTCCCCAAAGCTGAGCCATGTCTTCCTCCACACTGGGACTTGTGTATTCCCCTCCAAACATGGGCCCTCCTGGAAAGAACTAAAACTATCTCCATTGGATTCCCCCCAGGTTAAGGTCACGTTTCCCTTCAAACAGGACTTCTGACAAGACCATGTTAACAAATACACAAACTAGGGCTCCCTAGGACAAGGTCATGATTCCCTCCTTGTGGTGACAAGAGCCTCTATCTTGTCCTCTCTCCCAGAGCCTCCCAGAGCTGCAGATAGAGGTCATCGCTGACTACGAGGTACATGCCAACCGGCGCCCCAAGATTCTGGCCCAGACAGCAGCCCATGTGGCAGGGGCTGCTTACTACTACCAACGACAAGATGTAGAGGATGACCCCTGGGGGACTCAGGTTAGAGAGCAAAAGTGAATGTGGGGGGCCTGTGAGGAAATGGTAAAGATCCCTCAAGATGTCCCATATTCCTGCCGGGTGCAGTGGCTCAAGCCTGTAATCCCAGCACTTTGGGGGGCCGAGGCAAGTGGATTGCCTGAGCCCACGGGTTCGAGAACAGCCTGGGAAACATGGTGAGACCTCATCTCTACAATAAATCAAAAAATTAGCCAGGCATGGTAGCACGCGCCTGTAGTTCCAGCTACTTGGAAGGCTGAGGTGGAAGGATCGCCGGAGCCCAGCAGGTCAACAACGCTGGGGTGGCTGGGAGCATGCTACTGCCCTCCAGCCTGGGCGACAGAGTGAGACTCCAATTCCAAAAAAAAAAAAGATATCTCACATTCCTAAGCCTTCCCTGGACCTCGATAAAGGATTTGTTAGACACAATCTAAGACAAAGTAGCTATGTCCTAGCCAGAGGTCAGTCCTACCACATCCTTTCTGGAGTTTACCCAGAAACACATCAGATCAGAAGACGTGGTTGGCAAGGCCATCTCAGGATGGGGGAGGAAGGTATAGAAGAGTGATCGGGAGACCAGTAGTGAGACTAGGAGGTTGACTGAGGCACAGCCTTCCTCTTTTTTTTTTTTAAGTCGGAGTCTCACTCTGTCACCCAGACTGGAGTGCAGTGGCCACTCCCGGCCACCACAGCCTCGACCTGCTGGGCTCTGGCGATCCTTCCGCCTCAGCCTTTCAAGTAGCTGGAACTACAGGCGCGCGCTACCACACCTGGCTAATTTTTTTTTATTTATTATAGAGATGAGGTCTCGCTGCCCAGGCGGGTCTCGAACCCACGGGCTCAGGCTATCCACTCACCTCAGCCTCCCAAAGGCGCAGGATTACAGGCTGAGCCACCGAGCCCGGCTAGCCTTCCTCTTGCTTAAGGAATAAACTTATTAAAGGGTTGTCTAGATGCTACATGTCTAATCTTATTTGTAGTGTCCACTGAGTGATAAATAAGTGGACAAGCATAGCTTATAGTGATAATAACTGTACTTGGTGCCAAAGAGACACCCATGACCTTGCTTTTCTTCACCCTCTCCCCAGCATATATCAGGTGTATGCATACACCCCCGATTTGGCGGTTGGTTTGCCATCCGAGGGGTAGTGCTGCTGCCAGGCATAGAAGTGCCAGATTTGCCTCCCAGAAAACCTCATGACTGTGTACCTACAAGAGCTGACCGTATTACCCTACTTGAAGGCTTTAATTTCCACTGGCGCGACTGGACTTACCGGGATGCCATGACACCCCAGGAACGCTACTCAGAAGAGCAGAAGGCCTACTTTTCCACTCCACCTGCCCAACGATTAGCCGTGTTGGGCTTGGCCCCACCCTCAGAGGGGCCTGGCTCTCCATCCCCTGACCTTTCCCTTACCATACTAACCCCTAAGCCTCAGAATCCCAGCAGAGCCCGAGGCTGGCTCAGCCCCAGCATCTCACCAACCATATCCCCTGGGCCTTGATACCTTCCCCCCATGGGACCCTGATTTACTTGCTAGAACTTAATTGGCTCTGGCAAAGCAAGAGGTTTTATTTTGGGTACTATCTTTGATAATGGAGATCTTCTATGGTTAGGTTTGATCAAGATAAATCAGAGGCCAAGGAAGATACAGAATTCCCTTCTGCCTTCAAATATGGCTTGTATCTGTTACCATTTCTATGCAGTACCCCAAAATCCTACTCGTTATAGGTAAACATCTCCTGAAGAGTACCTACTTCATAGGGTTGTCGTGGGGACTCAATAAACACATGTGAAGTGTTTTGGAAAAGTACCTAGCCTATAGTAAATGGTATGTTGTCTCTTTTTTTTTTTTAAGTTGGAGTCTCAGTCTGTTGCCCAGGCTGGAGTGTGGAATGCAGTGGCCCACTCATAGCCACCACAGCCTCAACCTGCTGGGCTCGGATGATCCTTCTGCTTCAGTCTTCCAAATAGCTGGAACCACAGGCGCTCACCACCAGTGCAGCTTATTTTTTGATTTATTAGAAATGAGGTCTCGCCAAGTTGCCTGGGCTGGTCTCAAACCCCTAGGCTCAGGTAATCATCTCACTTCCTCAAAATGCTGGGACTACAGGTATGAGCCACCATCCTCAGCTGGTATGTTGGCTCTTAATGAAGGCCCTGGGAATCCTGCACTGCTATTCATAAATCTAGTCTGGGTTCTGGAAGGGTGGGCAGGTTGGGGTAGCTGATAACGGCAAGTGGCTTGAAGAGTACCACACGATACACAAAACCCTCAGTTCTGACTCTACCCTAGCCTCAAGGGCCCAGGAGAATGTAACTTTTTCCCACTGACAACCTCCCTCAGGACATTGATATAGATAAGGATCAAAAAAGAGTAACCTCTAATCAACGGTATAACCCAGAGAAAGTAAGATGTGCCCACCACTGTATTTCTACTACTGAAAGACCTACCCAAAGCCACCAGTCTTGTCTTCCTCTTCCCCAACTTCAGTTGAAAAGGGATAGAAGATCCCACAACTGTTGTTGTTGTTTTTTTTTTACCAGGCACTAATCAGAAGAACTCAAGCTTCTGATTCCTATGCAGCCCTCTCGGTAGTATAAACATATGTGGTCCAAGTAATTGCACTGAGACCTTAACCTACAACCCAGCCTACAGTGCAAGTTGCAGTGCTCCAGTCAACGATATACCAGGGCTCACTCTTCTACCTCTTATGCAGTGAAATAAAATGTTAACACCTTGATTGAGTTCCACTTCCCTATGTCTACATGCATTTCTCCTTAATATAATTCCCTGATTCTAAGGCGGCTCTCCCTCATTTTCTCCCCTAAAGAGGAAAAGCAAACAGAAAAAGGCCCCTAAAAATAAAGAAATCATCAAGGTCTCAGTTCAAGTTTAATAGGAACTACTACAAAAGATCAGTGGGGTGATGCCAACTACTTATACATCATACGAATCAGATGGCCTGTCTTGTAACATACCACATCTCAGCTGAATCTAAAGCCGTGTATTTTATGCATGAAAAAAAAGTACAAAAGAGGTTTTTGTTCTCATGGCTGCCCAGTGCAGCTCAGCACTAAAACGGCCCAGCGCTCACTTCTGCTTGGAGAAATATTCTTTGCTCTTTTGAACATCAGGCTTGATGGTATCACTGCCAGGCTTCCAGCCAGCTGGGCACACTGCAAGAGAAAGGTACCACTAATTAATAACCAGCTCAATGGTGTGCACCACCCCCTTCCAATGGACAAAGGGTTGTCTCAAATCCAGGTCTACACACTGAGGTGTTTGAACACTCAGACACCAAGAACTCTAACCTGAAATCGAAGATCATTTCAGTCTTTTTGTATAAGGTAACTACTTTACAAACCCTATGTAATTTAATCCTCACCACGGCGTTAATAGACTTTTATGCCTCATTTATTCATATAGCACCTGAAATTTAAAGAAATTAATAGCTTTAACTGTATGCTTTGTTCTAAAAACAACCTGAGGCCAGGCACAGTGGCTTATGCCTATAATCTAGCACTTTGGGAGGCCAAGGCAGCAAGATCATTTGAGCCTAGGAGAGTCTGAAACAAGCCTGCACAACATAGCAAGACCTCATCTCTACAAAAATAAAAATAAAAAAATTAGGTGGGTGTGGTGGTGCATGCCGATAGTTCCAGCTACTTGGCAGGCTGAGACAGAAGGACTGCCTGAGCCCAAAAGTCAAGGCTGCAGTGAGCCATGATTATACCATGGCACTCCAGCCTGAGTGACAGGGTGAAACCCCAACTCAAAAAAAAAAGACCGGGCTTGGTGGCTCAGCCTATAATCCCAGCACTTTGGGAGGCCAAGGCGAGTGGATTGCCTAAGCCTGCAGGTTCAAGACCAGCCAGGGCAACTTGCTGAGACCTCGTCTCTACAGTAAATAAAAAAATCAGCCAGGCATGGCAGCACACGCCTGTAGTTCCGGCCACTTGGAAGGCTGAAGTGGAAGGATTCCAGGAGCCCAGCAGATGGAGGCTGTGGTGGCAAGGAGCGTGCCATTGCACTCTAGTCTGGGCAAAAGAGTGTGAGACTCCAACTAAAAAAAAAAAAAATTTGTTAATGTTAGGTACTGAGTAAATGGGTATATATTCATATGTTCTCCATAATTTTGTGTATACTACAAATACTTCCCTTTTTTTTCGAGTTGGAGTCTCACCCTGTTGCCCAGGCTGGAGTACAGTGGCATGCTCACAGCCACCACAGCCTTGACCTCCTGGGGTCAGGTGACACTTCCGACTCAGCCTTCCAAATAGCTGGAACTACAGGCATGCACCACCATGCCCGGCTATTTTTTGATTTATTGTAGAGACAAGGTCTCGCCAAGTTGCCCAGGCTGGTCTCAAACCCACAGGCACAGGCAATTCACTCGCCCTGGCCTCCCAAAATGCTGGAATTACAGGCTGAGCCACGAAGCCCAGCCACAAATTAAAAAAAAGCCTAGGCCAGGCACCGTGGCTCAGCCTCTATCTCAGCATTTTGGGAAGCTGAGGCAAGAGGATTGCCTGAGCCCAGGGGGTTCGAGACCAGCCTGGGCAGACTCCAACTCAAAAAAAAAAAAAAAGAAAGCCTAAATGCTCTTCAATAATGGTGCTGGATTTCCACATGTAAAAGCCTAAAACTTGCCGGGCTCGGTGGCTCAGCCTGTAATCCCGCGCTTTGGGAGGCTGAGGTGAGTGGATTGCCTGAGCTCGTGGGTTCGAGACCCGCCTGGGCAACTTGAAGAGACCTCGTCTCTACAATAAAATAAAAAAGTCAGGCTAGGCTCGGTGGCTCAGCCTGTAATCCCAGCATTTTAGGAGGCCAAGGCAAAAAGATTGCCTGAGTCCACGGGTTTGAGACTCGCCCGGGCAACTTGGCAAGACCTCGTCTCTACAGTAAAATAAAAAACTAGCCGGGCGTGGTAGTGCGTGTCTGTAGTTCCAGCTACTTGGAAGGCTGAGGTGAAAGGATCGCCAGAGCCCAGCAGGTTGAGGCTGCAGTGGCCGGGAACGTGCCACTACACTCCCGTCTGGGCAACAGAGTGAGATTCCAACTCAAAAAAAGAAAAAGAATAAAACTGGACTCCTACACTTCATACCATATATAAAAATTAAGCATGTACCAACAACTAAAACAGGAAAACACGGGGGGATATAAATATTCATGGTCTTGGATTTAGTGATGAAATCTTAGATATGACACCAAAAAGGAAAAACAACAAAAGAAAAATTAGGTAAATTGGATTTCTATTTTTTTGAGTTGGAGTCTCATTCTGTTGCCCAGACTGGAATGCAGTGGCCGCTCCCGGCCACCGCAGCCTCGACCTGCTGGACTCCGGCGATCCTTCCACCTCAGCCTTCCAAGTAGCTGAAACTACAGGCATGCACTACCACGCCCGGCTAATTTTTGATTTATTGTAGAGATGAGGTCTCACCAAGTTGCCCAGGCAGGTCTCAAACCTGCGGGCTTGCCGGGCTCAGTGGCTCAGCCTGTAATCCCGCGCCTTTGGGAAGCTGAGGTGAGTGGATTGCCTGAGCCCACGGGTTCGAGACCCACCTGGGCAGCGAGACCTCATCTCTACAATAAATCAAAAAAAAAAAAAAAAAAAATCAGCCGGGTGTGGTAGCACATGCCTGTAATTCCGGCTACATGGAAGGCTGAGGCGGAAAGATCGCCAGAGCCCAGCAGGTCGAGGCTGCGGTGGCCAGGAGCGGCCACTGAACTCCAGTCTGGGCGACAGAGTGAGACTCCAACTCAAAAAAAAAAAAAAGAAAAAAACCCCGCGGGCTCAGGCAATAGTCTCGCCTCGGCCTCCCAAAGTGCTGGGATTACAGGCTGAGTCACTGAGCCCGGCTGTAAATTGGATTTCATCAAAATTAAGAACTTTGGCCAGGGTGTGGTGGCTCAAGCCTGTAATCCAAGCACTTTGGGGGACTGAGGTGAGGAGATTGCCTGAGCCCATGGGTTCAAGATCAGCCTGGGCAACTTGGCAAGACCTCGTCTCTACAATAAATAAAAAATTATCTGGGAGTGGTAGTGCGTGCCTGTAGTTTCAGCTACTTGGAAGGCTGAGGTGGAAGGATCGCTGGAGCCCAGCTAGTGCACACTGGGGTGGCCGTGAGCGTGCCACTGCACTCCAGCCTAGGCGACAACATGAGACTCCAACTCAAAAAAAAAAACAACAAAAACTAAGAACTTTTGTATAATCAAAGGACATCAATAAATGTGAAGAAAAAAAGAAAAAATTTATAACAACAATCCACAGGAGAACATATTTGCAAATCATGTATCTGATGAGGAATTAATATCCAAACTATAAGGAATCCTACAAATCAGCCACGCATGGTGACTCATGCCTAAAATCCCAACACTTTGGGAGGTCGAGACCATCCTGGGTAACATGGCAAGACCTCGTCTCTATAAATAAATAAATTAGCCAGGCATGGTAGCATGCGCCTGTAGTTCCAGCTACCATGCCTGGAAGGATCACCTGCTCCCAGGAGGTCATGGCTGCAGTAGCTATGAGTATACCACTGCACTCCAGCCTGGGCAAGGGTGAGACTCCAACTCAAAAAAAAAGAAATCCTACATGTTAACCCAATTTTTAAAATGGGCATTTCTTCAAAGAAGATATACAAAAGGCCAATTAAGTAAATGAAAACAGGTTCAACATCACTAGTCACCTGGGAATTGCAAATCAAAACCACCATATCACCTCACATACATCAAGCTGACAATAGTAAATAAGAAGAATAATAAGTATTGGCAAGGATGTAGAGAAACTGGAACCCTTGGCACTGCTGGTATAAATGTAAAATGGTGCAGCCACTGTGAAGTGTGGCAGGTGCTCAAGAAGCTAAACATGGAATTCCCACATAACCCAGCAATTCCACTCCTAGGATGTATACCAAGAAGAATTAGGGATACAAGGACTCTACCAGATATTTTTCACCAATCCTCTAGCAGCATTTTTCACAATAGCTAAAAGGTGGAAATAACACAGTGTCCATCAACAGATACATAAGCAAAGTGTGATACATACGTAAAGAATATTAATATTATTTAGCCAAAAAGAAAACAAGTTCTGATATATTTTATAATATGTAAGAACCTTAAAAACATTATGCTGGCTGGGCTCAATGGCTCAGCCTGTAATCCCAGCATTTTGGGAGGCCGAGATGAGTGGATTGCCTGAACCCGGGTTCGAGACCTGCCTGGGCAACTTGGCAAGACCTCATCTCCACTATAAATCAAAAATAGCAGGGCGTAGTAGTGCGCGCCTGTAGTTCCAGCTACTTGGAAGGCTGAGGCAGAAGGATTGCTGGAGCTCAGCAGGTCAAGGCTGCAGTTGCCGGGAGCAGCCATTGCACTCCAGTCTGGGTGACAGAGTGAGACTCCAACTCAAAAAAAAAAAAAAAAAAACACCAAAAACATTATGCTAAGTGAAGGAAACCAGACACAAAAAGACAAATATTATATTAGTTCACTTACATGAACTATCTAGAAAATGTGAAGTCACAGAGACAGAAAGTAAGAGGCTACTAGAGATTAGAGGGAAGAGGGAATAAGGAGTTTTTGCTTAATGGTTGCAGAGTCTAAGGTGATTTTAAAAAGTTCTAGAAATAGTGGTGATGGATACACACTATAAATGTAATTAATTTCCCTGAGTTATATACTTTAAATAATTATATAATAAATTATCACAATAAAACTTTCAAAAAAAAGGTGACGTGCCGGGCTCGGTGGCTCAGCCTGTAATCCCGCGCCTTTGGGAGGCTGAGGTGAGTGGATTGCCTGAGCCCGCGGGTTCGAGACCTGCCTGGGCATTGAGACCTCATCTCTACAATAAATAAAAAATCAGCCGGGCGTGGTAGCACGCGCCTGTAATTCCGGCTACTCGGAAGGCTGAGGTGGAAGGATCGCTGGAGCCCAGCGGGTCGAGGCTGCGGTGGCCAGGAGCGGCCACTGCACTCCAGTCTGGGCGACGAAGTGAGACTCCAACTCAAAAAAAAAAAAAAAGGTGACGTTTAAATGATTTGCCACCACTCTCCTATCCCCAACAAAAGCAAAAAACAAGCTAGATAAATGACAAAGCTAGTACTGTGTAAACCCTTAATACTAAGCTGCTGTTTCCCTCTGGTATCCCTTGAAGAGATCTGAAGGCAGCAAGCTCAATATGCCTTCTCTACATTCTTTTAACTCTGCCAAAGGATCAGGACCTTAAAAGAAGGCCCTGCTTGTTTCACTAACTGCCTTCTACCCCTTGGTAAGCAAAAGGCAGAGTTTGAAATCCTTCACATATTTATGCAGAAAGCATAGTCTTCAACCTTTCCCAACAATGCACCTTGGGCTAGTCTGAAGAAAGTAAGGCAAAAAGACTAATCTCTGATTCTTCCAGTAAGGAACCAAGAGCAGCAAGAGTCTCATTTGCTCAAGTGAGAGACAGAGAAGGCCCTTTTGGTCCAAGAATATCATGGCCTCAGATGTCAAGACTGGGTACCAAGGTATAGACAGAACAAGAGCTAATGGAGGGCCCAGCTGCCACTGTTTTCTGAAATATCCATTTGACTGTTACAGTTATTAGCTTTAGTGGCACACAGGCCCTAAACATAAACAAGTTACAGAGAACAAAGAGTAGCATGAAAGGAAAGATCTGGTCAGAGCCAGTTAAAAGTTTGCCAGTGGTGCTACTGGCACCAAAGATTCCTATGTTCAGGATGACACAAATTAGGGCTTACAGCTAAATAGAAGGAATCATGAACCAAAAAGAACTTTGTCAACTCAGTCTCCTTGGCATTAAAGCCTTATAGCTCTTATAATTATATTTGTATTAATGACAGAAAAATCCACACTTAGATGTTTCACTCATACCCGATAGCATTGGTTTTCAGAACCAAAATGGAACACAGCATAACTGGGTGAGCTCCACATAAACCAGTCTTCAAGTACTGCTCAAGTGTCATGTCTCTTCAGGGAGAAAATGACTCCAGTCATGGTCACCTCAGTACAAGAACTGCCTGACACAGAAACCAATACAGAGACTGAAGAAGTAAGCTTCAGAGTCATGAAAGCTTGGGTTCAGGAGTCTAGCCTGTATGTAATATCCTAGGAAAGTCCAGTAAAGGGGCCTACTTTGCCACTCCCGGCTCCTTGCCTTAGTGCTGAACATCATTCCCCACCAGGGGGCAATCTCAACAACTGTCAACTCCATTTGGCCAAGCAAATGCCCATGCATGGCTTCTGCAAATGGTTTACCTTCTGGTTATCAATGCTCACTAATCCCCATATTATCAGACTTTTACTCTAACCAAGCTAGTACTTTGGGTTTCCCAAACACACACTACTAATCCAGACTCTAATAACTTCATTTTTTAAATCACAAGATCAGAGCTGAAATGGGACGTAGAAAGCTAGTCTGAACAACTTGTCTTCCAGAAAAAGATGGGATGTAGTAAAGCAATAAGCTTGTCCAGGTCAACCTGTGTCTTTGATCTGATGTCAATAGCACTCGATCAGAATTCTCTTGTTCTCAATTACATTAAGCTGGAGAGGGCATCCAAAATCCCTAGTCCCCTATATACCCAGCACTTTGCTGCTTCAAAACTAAGCTAACTCTTAGCTGGGTTAAGGTCATCTCAGTCCAACGGACACATTCAAAGAGTGGGGGAAAGTCAAAGAGCTACAGCCTTACAACTCAAAAGCTGGAATCAAATGGTTCAGTGCTTTAAAAAAAAATCACATTAGTAGGCCAGGTGCAGTGGCTCACTCCTATAATCCCAGCACTTTGGGAGGTCGAGGTGAGAGGATTGCCTGAGCCCATGAGTTTGAGAACAGCCTGGGCAACTTGGTGAGAACTCATCTCTACAATAAATCAAAAACATTAGCTAGGCGTGGTAGTGCATACCTCTGGTTCCAGCTAATTGGAAGGCTGAGACGGAAGGATCGCCTTAGCCCAGCAGGTCGAGGCTGCGGTAGCTGTGAACATGCCACTGCACTCTAGCCTGGATGAGAGTGAGACTCCAACTCACAAACAAAAAACAAAAAACAAAAAACACAACACTGCAACAAGAACGCATAAGAAGAAAAGTACCACTCACTACTAGGGCAATAGGAAAAGAAGGGCCTGCACTCTAGCAAATGCTAGATAAAACCTAAAAGTTGAATGTGTCTAGTCATGTTTAGGCTTTACAAAGACAGACTTTACAAAAACATTTACAAAAACATTATCTTTGATCCTGAGACTTCTAATGATATTTCATCTGAAACCCTCTTGCCCAACATACGCTTATAAAAAAGTTTTTACATTAAACATTCATATAATTTGGTATTTGATAATCAATTCTTTTCTTTTTTTTGAGTTGGAGTCTCACTCTGTCGCCCAGACTGGAGTGCAGTGGCTGCTCCTGGCCACCGCAGCCTCAACCTGCTGGGCTCCTGGGATCCTTCCGCCTCAGCCTTCCAAGTAGCTGGAACTACAGGCGTGCACTACCACGCCCTGCTCATTTTTTTATTTATTGTAAAGATGAGGTCTTGCCAAGTTGCCCAGGCAATCCACTCACTTCAGCTTCCCAAGGCACGGCATTACAGGCTGAGCCACCCAGCCCGGCTTGATAATCAATTCTTACAAATACAACTGTCATATTGTATTACTGATTTTTTTTGGAGGCAAGGTCTCACCATATTGCCGAAGGTGGAGTTCAGTGGCTATTCACAGGTGTCATATCACAGCACAATGCAGCCTTGAACTCCTGGTCTCAAGCCAATCCCTGTGCCTCAGCCTCCTGAGTAGGTGGGACTACAGGCTCATGTCACCACACCTAGCTTCAGAATGGATTTATTTAATTTATTTTTGGTGTCTTACTCTGTTACCAAAGCTGGAATGCAATGGTATGCTCATGGCCACCGCAGCCTCAACTTGGTGGGCTCAGGTGATCCTTCTGCCTCAGCCTTCCAAGTAGCTGGAACTACAGGCATGCGCCACTATGCCTGGCTAATTTTTTGATTTATTGTAGAGATGAGGTCTGGCCAAGTTGCCTAGGTTGGTCTCCAGCCCCTGGGCTCAAGCAATCCTCTCATCTCTGCCTTCCAAAGTGCTGGGATTACAGGCGCCAACCACTGCACCCGGCCTCAGAATGTAAGTTTAAATGACAAATATATTATCAATAACTGTATCTGCTTACTGTCTTTGGGTAAGTTACCTTAGTCCTATTTTTTTTTTTTTGAGTTGGAGTCTCACTCTGTCGCCCAGACTGGAAGTGCAGTGGCCCGCTCCCAGCCACCGCAACCTCAACCTGCTGGGCTCCGGCGATCCTTCCGCCTCAGCCTTCCGAGTAGCCGGAACTACAGGCATGCGCTACCACGCCTGGCTGATTTTTTTATTATTGTAGAGATGAGGTCTTGCTGCCCAGGCGGGTCTCGAACCCGTGGGCTCAGGCAATCCACTCACCTCAGCCTCCCAAAGGCGCGGGATTACAGGCTGAGCCACCGAGCCCAGCTGTAGCAGTAATTGTAAATGGCAGAAAACTCTGACTCAAAAGATTTTTAAAAATGGGAGCAGAAGAGGGAAGTATGTAGTTTGAACAAAAATTGTTTATATTCTCCTCTCCAAGCTTATCGATTACTCTTACCCCCACCACTCACTGTAATCCAGAGACTTCAATTTCTAGAAAAGATAAAATCACTCTCTTATATAGTAGCCCTTATTCCTACGATCTTTCCTACCCCACCACCACTCTGTTGTCCTGTTACCAGGCAGATGGCTTACCTTCCCCATGTTTGTCAGTGAACTGGAAGGCTTGAACTAGTCTCAGAGTCTCATCCACAGAGCGGCCAACAGGAAGATCATTTACAGTGATCTGCCGAAGGATACCCTTATCATCAATGATAAAGAGGCCCCTGGGAGAAAGAGAAAGCAAAACAGCTTTAGAAAGTTGCTTTGTTATAATAGAAAAGCTTGAAGATTTAAGGAAATGGACTATTCTCCAAGACTTGTACTGATCTTACCTCTAGAGAGGAGATCCCCTGCATAAAGGAATAAAATGAGGTAGGAGTCTCTGCTTTCTCTATAACTAACATTCCAGCCAATTGGGTAATCCTTTCTCCTTATGACGTACCTGAATGAGATGCCTTCATCAGCCTTTAACACTCCATAATCCTGAGCAATGGCACGCTTGGGGTCTGATACTAAGGGAATGTTCATGGGTCCCAGTCCTCCTTGTTTCTTAGGTGTGTTGATCCTACAGCAAAAAAGCACACAATCACAGTCAAATTCTTGTGTAGCAAGAACATTAACTGTACCTGTTCCTCCTCCTTTCCCACACTCTTAAACTAACTTTCCCTATTAACATCAAATTTATCCAGCAGCAAAGTGAATGGGTGAAAACAGTTAAGGTGGGTCACCAGGATATACTCAATTGCAACTCAAGCTACTTTCAACTCTGCTGTCAGATGAGAGCAACAAGACAAAGTCAGAGTTTTTGTACTCTTTCCATGAGGAGCCAGAAGTCTGTAACTGGAAAGTCTACTGTCAAATCCTCCCAACTGCTGCTTTAAAAAGGCCATGTGCCCAGTGGACCAAGAGATTTACCAAGCCAGGTGACAGAAGTGAGAATCCACAGAAGCACCAATAACTTGGCAGTTGAGTTTCTTAAATTCTTCTGCCCTATCACTGAAAGCAATGATCTCCGTGGGGCACACAAAGGTGAAGTCAAGAGGGTAAAAGAAGAACACGACATATTTTCCTGGGGAAAAAAACAGGAGTCACAGGTTAGCCTTTGAAACAGACTTCCTTGTTTTATAGAGAAAATAAATCAAAGAAGTTTTTTTAAGTTGATGGCAAACACAACAATCACTTAATGCCAAAATGCTTAATACAGATGTCTCCTAGTAGCTACTTTTAGAACTAGTTGCAACAGGAAGGCCTGAATGAAAAAAATGTTCCTTCTATAGTTTCATGCTTTATTCTCCTGCCTCCATGTTCTTAGCTGCCAACTAGAGAAAGAACACTGGTCAGTTTAATTTTTGTCTTCTCTGAGTGGCTAAAATGTACATAAACACCAAGTTCTCCAATAAAGAAAAGCGAGAATGCAATTATCTACTGGATTGCCAATGCTTACAGTGTTCAGAAAAAGCTGAATTGCTGGCTTTTCCTCAGCTGTAAAGAGGTAAGATACCAGTAACAAGTCACAGCCTTTGTACTTGATGTACATAATGAACCATACTAATGGGACAGGTGTGGTTTAAATGATCTCAGGTGTTCCTAACACACCTGAAAGAACAAGAAAAATAATAATTTTAAGTCAGGTGCACTTGTAATATCAGCTTCTTGGGAAGCTGAGGTGGGAGGACACCATGAGCCCAAGAGATTGAGGTCATCTGGACAACATAGGAAGACAATGTCTAAAAAAACTTTTTTGAGCCGGGCTCAGTGGCTCAGCCTGTAATCCTACGCCTTTGGGAGGCTGAGGTGAGTGGATTGCCTGAGCCCGCGGGTTTGGGACCCGCCTGGGCAACTTGGCGAGACCTCATCTCTACAATAAATCAAAAATTAGCCGGGCGTGGTAGCGCGCGCCTGTAGTTCCAGCTACTCGGAAGGCTGAGGTGGAAGGATCGCTGGAGGCCAGCAGGTTGAGGCTGCGGTGGCCGGGAGCGGCCACTGCACTCCAGTCTGGGTGAGAGTGAGACTCCAACTCAAAAAAAATAAAAAATAAAAAATTTTAAAAATTTTTAAAAATTAAAAATAAAAAAAAAATTTTTAAATGAACTTTTTTGAAGGGTAAGTTTTTACACTCTTTCCATGAGGAGTCAGACAAGACAAAAGTTACAAAAGTACTGATTGATAACAGGACCTCCAGCTGAAATTTTACTGGTCACTACAATTATGAAAGAGGTAGATCTTCAAACTGGCTAGACAGCCTGTCACCACACCTAACGGGCTGAACTACTGGAAAAATTCCAAATAGTCACTCATTTACAGGTAGCAGCAAAGTTTTTTTTTGTTGTTTTTTTGGTTTTTTTTTTGAGTTGGAGTCTCACTCTGTCACCCAGACTGGAGTGCAATGGCAGCTCCTGGCCACCACAGCCTCGACCTGCGGGGCTCCGGTGATCCTTCCACTTCAGCCTTTCAGGTAGCTGGAATTACAGGAGCGCGCTACCATGCACGGCTAATTTTTTTGATTTACTGTAGAGATGAGGTCTCGACAAGTTGCCCAGGTGGGTCGTGAACCCACAGGCAATACACTCACGCAATACACTCACCTCGGCCTCCCAAAGCGCTGGGATTACAGGCTGAGCCACCGAGCCCAGTAGCAGCAAAGTTTGTAAGTCAAAATAAGCAGGGCTCGGTGACTCAGCCTGTAATCCCGCGCTTTGGGAGGCCAAAGTGAGTGAATTGCCTGAGCCCGCGGGTTCGAGACCCACCTGGGCAACTTGGCGAGACCTCATCTCTACAATAAATCAAAAAAATTAGCCAGGCGTGGTAGCGCGCGCCTGTAAGTCCAGCTACCTGGAACACTGAGGCAGAAGGATCGTCAGAGCCCAGCAGGTCGAGACTGCGGTGGCCCGGAGTGGCCACTGCACTCCAGTCTGGGCAACTGAGTGAGACTCCAACTCAAAAAAAAAAACAAAACAAAAGTCAAAATAAGTAGCCCTTTTTGACATTCATCACTTTGATAATAAGCTGTTACACTAGGAACTGACTCAGCTAAACAACCTCTCCAAGGCTCTGCCTAACAAGCACCTTGAAGCCTCAGCAGCTCAATCCCTGGAGGGCAGAGAACAGCTCCTTCTAGACCTCCTGCTTATACCCCAAGGCCGGGTCACCCCTCTATGGTGCTACCTACCTTGTTTGCCAGGAAGAACCCCAACAACCAAGTGTGGCATGTCAGGAAGGCTCAACCAAAAAAAGCTAACTCCAGGAACTAATATTAGTACCTCTAAGAAAATTACACTTGACACTTGAGTTTCAGGTTTGTATTCTAAAGAATCTACATCCTCAATTGTCCCAAGAGTCCTAGGTGATCTGGGACCAAGGCTAATAAAGGAAGAGCTTCAACAGACACTAGACAAGTGTCTGCATGAAATTATGACAGCAGAAAGGGAAGTTGTTCCAACTGCTACGTCAACTCTCCTCTGAGAACAAAACTGTCAAGGGAATGTGCCTAAGCCCTCTGCCTAATAATGTAACAGCTATGACACATTTCCCAAACAAACTGAACCTGCAATCTCACAACTAGCCTGAAAGTTTTGAGCTCTGAGTCTTTAAACGTAGAAAGCCTCTTATAATAAGAGGTTAGAGAATTTCTCCAATACAATAGAAGAGAAATACTGAAAATAATAATAATAATTGAGCTAATATGTCCAATTAGCAAGTACTGTCTCCAGAAATGAAGTACTGTTTCCAGAAATGGCCTGGATCTAAGATATATAACCTGTGATAGCTGGTGATAATCTTTTCACTTCAACATGAAGGCAACAGCCTCCTGCTCTAAGGACCTCCTCCTAGGAGACATTTTACAGTCAAACCCAACATTGACAGAAATCTAGCAAGGCATCCCTAGATTACAAAACAATTTGATATTAATGGGCCCAATGTAACTACTCTTACCTTTATAGTCAGACAAGCTGATATCTTTGAACTGACCATCTGGCATAACAGCTGTGGCTTTGAAGTTGGGAGCAGGGTGTCCAATTTTGGCATTTCCTGAAGACATCTTGCTATCAGCTGGAAAAGATAATAGAAATTAATTAGAAACAAGTCTCAGTTTTCTAGATAGCCAGCAGCCTTCACCTACTTAGAGACTGATCTGTGGAACAATCAAGGAATTGTTCAGTGTCCCTGAATACATTCAATTTTATATTATTATTATTATTATTATTATTTGAGTTGGAGTCTCACTCTGTCACCCAGACTGTAGTGCAGTGGTCGTTCTCGGCCACCGCAGCCTCGATCTGCTGGGCTCCGGCGATCCTTCTGCCTCAGCCTTCCAAGTAGCCTGAACTACAGACAGGCGCACACTACCACGCCTGGCTAATTTTTTGATTTATTGTAGAGATGAGGTCTCGCCAAGTTGCCCGGGCAGGTCCTGAACCCGCAGGCTCAGGCAATTTTGTATTATTAAGAAGCACTGAGCGGGCCTCGGTGGCTCAGCCTGTAATCCCGCGCCTTTGGGAGGCTGAGGTGAGTGGATTGCCTGGGGGTTCGCCTGGGCAATTTGAGGAGACCTCATCTCTACAATAAATAAACAAATCAGCCGGGCATGGTAGCGCATGCCTGTAATTCCAGCTACTTGGAAGGCTGAGGCAGAAGGATCGCCGGAGCCCCGCAGGTCGAGGCTGCTGTGGTGGCCGGGAGCGGCCACTGCACTCCAGTCTGGGCAACCGAGTGAGACTCCAACTCCAAAAAAAAAAAAAAAAAAAAAAATAGGAAGCACCAGCCAGCCAGCAGTCAGTAGTCACAATCTGAGCATTCCAACTTTTGGAACAAAACAAGTCTCTGAATCTCAACCTTTGTTTTCATTTTAAAACGGCAAGGCAATTTCTTTATAAATTGAGGTCACTTTCATCGCTTTTTGAACCATCATTTGTGCAATGATGTTATGTTCTCTGACACCAGAAACAGAAAGGGATGGGGGTGGAGACTCTCAAACCTGAACCCAAATGCGCAATGCCACAAACACTGCCAGGCTCCCAAAGAGCCATAATGCCTGTGTTTCCATCTGCTTTCATAACGTAGGAAGCACATTTGACCTCTCTCCAGGTATATGTCCAAGATAGCACATGACCAAAAAGCCAATTCACCTTGAGAGAAGACCACAAGATATTGGTATCTGCTCAATTTCAAACTTTATTTTTTTTTTTTTATTTATTTATTATAAAGATGTGGGGTAATTTTCAAAACTTGAGATATGTGTTTAATTCCTAAAAGAACTTCAAAAATGGGTGGCTGATGGCATGGCCAATATCCCCGGGCAAAAATAAGTAGAACAAGAGTCCACTTATTGCTGAAAAGAAACTTTGCACTGGATTCACCCAGGTCAACAGCAAGATCTAACCCTCTACAGTCGTGATCTGTATGTAAGCTTTTCTAGCAAATCCCTACGTTCTTGGTTCATAATACCACAACCAAAATAAATGTTGTGAGCACAGATCGTCGCAAACTCTTTACTGCTTGTTTTTAAAAACTAGGTACGCTGCAAGCTGGGAGTGGTGGCTCAAGCCTGTAATCCCAGAACTTTGGGATGCTGAGGCGAGAGGAGTACCTAAGCCCAAGGGTTCGAGACCCGCCTGGGCAACTTGGCGAGGCCTCGTCTCTACAATAAATTAAAAAATTAGCCGGAGCCGGGTTCGGTGGCTCAGCCTGTAATCCCGCGCCTTTGGGAGGCTGAGGTGAGTGGATTGCGTGAGCCCGCGGGTTCGACACCCGCCTGGGCAGCGAGACCTCATCTCTACAATAAATCAAAAAATCAGCTGGGCGTGGTAGCACGCGCCTGTAATTCCAGCTACTTGGAAGGCTGAGGTGGAAGGATCGCCGGACCCAGCAGTTCGAGGCTGCGGTGGCCGGGAGCGGCCACTGCACTCCAGTCTGGGCGACAGAGTAAGACTCCAACTCAAAAAAAAAAAAAAAAAAAAAAAAAAAATTAGCCGAGCGTTGTAGCTCGCGCCTGTAGTTCCAGCTACTAGGAAGGCTGAGCCAGAAGGATCACCTGAGCCCAGCAGGTCGAGGGTGCGGTGGCCGTGAGCGTCCCATTGCTCTCCAGCCAGGATGACACAGCGAGACTCCAAAACACACACACACACACAACCTACGCACGCTGCAACTTGGCGACCAACTACAGGGTATGACCCCAAATGGCCTTCTCGTCCAAACTTGCTTTTCCAGGTGGCCCCTCGTCCAAAGCCCAACCAATCCCGGGTAAAGAGTGCGGAACTTCCGGCCGGTGCCAGGCCTCTTCAAGGTATCAGCCCCAGAACCCTGCTGCGGGGTCGGGCCCCTAAACCCCAACTTCAGTACCCTTCTACCACGCCCACCTGATATCACCCTGCCATAGCGCTTCGGAAACAGTGCAGTCTCCAGCGGGGCCGTTTGGAACCCCACAAACCCCATTCCACGGACTGGAAAATAAGGACGAGAAGGGGAATCTCCGCAGCTGGTCAGGGCTCAGGACCGGGAAAAGCCTTTACCCCTATCACACAACGGACAAATACGGGCTGGCTTCTATAGCCCCAGGTGAGGATGCAGGTCTATTCTAGAAGCTTCCCGAACCCGTCCAGCTCGGCAGAATTCTTGTCGAGAAGACCACACCGCCAGCCCGGCCCCCGCCGCGCCAAGCCAATCAACGCCCTGTTGTCGGGTGGCCGAGGAAAAAGGAGACTCGAATCGACACGCCTCAGGGTTCAAAGAGGTCCCCGCACCCTCGCAAGGGGCCCACGTGGGGGTGTGCGTCGCGCTAGAGCACTCGCGGGCGCCGAGCCTCGCGCGGCCGCCTAGCGCGCCACAGCCCCCCAGGTGAGCGCGGGCGAGAAGGAAAAGGCAATAGGCGGGGTGCGGGGCGCTGCGCCTCGTTCTGCCGAGGCCGCGCCGCCCACAGACTCACCAGATCCGACTCTAAAGTGGCTGAAACACAAAACACCAGCACCAGCTAGGAAGAGAACGCGCAAAGTCCGCCCGGGGCGCTGCCTTTATACTGTGTACGGCTCTCGCGAGAGTCGGAGCGGGCCGGGGGTGCGAGAGGAAGAGAGACAGAGAGAGACAGAGAGGAGGGGGATCTGGCCGGAGCCCCGCCCCGCCCCAGCGCGCCCCGCCTGAATGACTCAGCGCTTTCCCAGCCCGGCGGACGAGGGCCCTGAAAGTGCTAATCCCCCAACCCACCGCTGACGGCTGAGGTCGGGGAGGGAGGCGCCTTTTGGGCGCCCTCAAACCCAAACGCCTAGCTTAATCCGGGGCCTCTACGGGGTGCCAAGACTCTCTTCCAGGACCCCTACGCACCGTGCCCCTCAATGTCCAAATCAGTGTAAGGGCCCGGTCGCTGCCCACCGAGGACCACGTCTAACTACACGAAGCCTTGAGAACTTGTCTATTTCTAAAGTTCGCAGCCTCTTCCCTAGCGCTGATTCTGCGTAACCCTCACCGCTTGGAAAGCCTCCACTGTTCTCTTCGATTACCGGGTAGCTGCTTTCTATTGTAAAGTATAATACAATCTCAGGTCTCCCAAACTCTACGCCAGAGGGAAAGTTAAACTTGGAGGCTGAGTCACGCTACGCGGATAACCTTTTCGGGATGAATCTCTGTTACTTTACAACTTTGTGTCAAAACATTATACTTTAGCCTGACCCCACGTTGAGGTCGCGGGCCTCGGGCATTTCCTGACGGCTAAACCCGCCTCTTACAAAAGCACCCACAGGTAAAAGGTATATCCTCCCATAAAACGAGGTCAGGTCAATTGTAACTCTAGATTTGCAATCTAAAGTCTAGTTCCTAAAACTAAAGTCTTTGATGCCACAGTCTGGATTACTTGCTTATCTTCCCAGGTGCAGAAGGCAGGGGAGATGCTAATCCTTTCCTCACCCCCGCCCCCAGACGTCTGCATAATTGTTTTTTTCTTCAAAAGTTCACCTTACCTAAAACGTAGATTTGCCGGGTACTAACTAAAACTTCACAAGTATGTAACCAATCACCTCATTGCCTCCCCACCCCCCCCTTTTTAAGGAAAATGTATAAATATTAAATCTCTTGGAAAACTGAAAAAAACAGCCACAGTCGCTCTTTGACTTACATTTAGTCGCTTATTTCGGTCAACACCGTCTCCCAACCATCCCTACCACTGTGGCTGAAAGCAACCTTTCTGAAGCTTGATCACATCACTCATCTTATTTGTCATCTAAAAACTAGGGCTCTATGGCGAACAGCC